>CAJNIZ010043274.1:0-37028 GCA_905231905.1 Symbiodinium pilosum
CCTGCAAAGAGCTGGTGGATTCACAGATGGGAATAAGAACGGGAATGATACAATCGCTAAATCATCATTCTTGTACTGCAGAGACGTAAGGTGACAATGATGATAACTCTGATGATGATATGGTAGTTGCCCAAAATAGAGGGACCCCAATATAGACCCCTAAATACTCTAATCCTCATTATAGGGACCCCCCAAAAGGTAGCCCTAATTTTGGGAAACCCCCGTATTGATATCGAGGATGATGTCCAGGATGACGCTTTGCATCTGCGATCACGCACGGGAACAGTGGAGACCATGGAGATGACGCAGTTGCAGTGTTGGGGTCTGATGTAGCATGGAAGATGAATAATAGGGTTTAGGGTTTAGGGATAATAATTAGGGGACCCAAATATGGACCCCAAACTACTACAGGCAGTATAATACGGACCCCCAAAAGTGTACCTCTAATGTTGGGAGAAAACAGATCAAGGGATTTAGGAATTCACTTGACACTTGAGTAGTGTTTTTCTTGGTGGTTAAACCCGGTAAGATCATATTCCTTATATAAAATACTATACCCTAAAGGAGGATAGAATCTTACTCTATATCGGGTACCATATAGTATCCCCAAATAAAAGACTATATCTCCAATATAACCCCTATATAATCCCAGTTTCCATTTCATGTTCCATTTTCTTTTCCTTTTGATTCTCCATAATATTGGGTACCATAGTATCCCCAAATAAAATACTACTCACTCGAGAGTCTGGCCTTTCTAGCGCCTGCCGGTGGGGCCTATCCTGGGTGCAAACCTTTGTCTCCTCAGGTCGTAGAAGTTGAAGCCCATACTGGGTCCAATAATTAGGTCCCTCTGAAGGGGATATATAGCGGTATAGGTATATATAGAGTTTAGGGTGTAGGGTTTAGAGCCCGAAGGGTCCAAGTACTGAATATAATCAAGTACGCGGGCCTCGGGAAATAGATTTCTTTAATAGTAGGAAAGGTTTTGGGCAAGTATATGATGAACGTGTACATGGCCCCTTTCCCAGAGGGTGCATGTACCCAATAATCAAGTACTTGGGATTTGGGTACTAGTAACTGTAGTACAGGTCTTCGGTAAGCATATGATTCTTAGGTACGTGGACACTAGGGGTTTGGGAAGTGAGACTCTCAACTGCCGTGTGTGAGTTCCGTTGTCGCTATTTTCTGGGCTTTAGGGTTGGCTATTAGGGTTTAGGGTTCAGGACGTTTTAAAGGAATCTACTTCAAGACTTCAATTCTGGGCGCCGGCAAGAACACGCTCAATCTATCAACCAGGTAGAGCCCCCGTTGTAATTCCTAAGCTGGATTGAATGAGTGCTTTCAAGGAGAATCTCTACCATCATCTGACCACACCTGGCAAGCAAAACTTGTAAATGCCTCTGCCAGTCCAGGTCGCACGGAAGGAATTGGGCTTTAGGGTTCAGAGTTAGCACATCATTTAGGGACCCAGGGTTTGGGGTCTTGGGTTTGTAGGGTTTAGGGGTTAGGAGTTTCAGCTTTAGGTTGCTTCAAGAATGCGTTTTAGATGTTGGGGTTAATAATGGGGTTATATTGGGGTTAATATTCGGGTTATATTGGGGTTAATATTGGGATTATATTGGGGTTAATATTCGGGTTATAGTGTTTTAAAGCTGTACAAGGTTTAGAACTGAGGGCAGGGCTGTCAATCTAGGCCGTACAGCGATTTAGGGTCGAAGGTCTGAGGAGGGCTTAGGGTTTGGGATGTTTCTGGCTTAGGACCTATAAGGTCTAGGTCAAGCAAGAGTTGGCGAAGGAGTCCAATTGCGAACCCCCCAGCCCTAAATCCTACAATCCACAGACTCCAGGGTTCAGGGCTTACGGGTCTCCTTTAATTTATTGAAAATTAGCTCAGAAAACCATTGCGGTGACCTTTCCGTGTGGCTTTGGTACTGGCAGGGCGAACTGCTGGAGTTACTGCAGAATCCCTCCAACATCATGGAAACCCAAACTGCCCTGCCTGTGTATGATCTGACCTTCTACTACTCATGCCACTTTTCACTCCTGTGTCCCCGACCGTCCCGACCATGTAACCCCAGTTTGCATCTAAACCTATGTATCCCTATAAACCCCGATATAAGCCCTGAATAATCCGTACACATCCCTATATAATATTATAACCCTATACAACTCCAATATATCCTTTTATGCCGGAAACAAGCCCTAAACCCTAAAGCCTAAACCCTAACCCTAAACCCTAATCCTCCTTTCATCCCTGAGCCCTGATCGTCACTCTCAGGCTTTCAAGCTCGTTGACCATAAACTTCCGCAACTGCGCAATGTCCTTAGGGCAGCATGGAAGGCAGCAGGATGACGATGAGGATGTGAACTCTTTTAGAAAACGACAGTGAACCCTAAACCCTGAACTCCTAAACCCTAAACCTCTAGACCCTAAACCCCTAAACCCTAAACCCCTAAAGCCTAAACCTCCAAGCCCTAAACCCCCAAAGCCTACACCCGAATTCAGCAACAGGAATCCCACGAAACAAGCTTGAAGGTTGCCTTGTGCAGTAGCAAGATGTACTGGGGCGTAGGTTGCTGAAAATGTGGCTCCTACTGGGGGAACTCCTGGGATGTAGGTTACATAGGGACTATATTGGGATAATGGAAAAGAAAATGGAAAGTTCTATTTCTGGTTTAGTGTTTAGGGTGTAGGGTGTGCTCATTGAAATAACATAGGGTCTAGATTGGGATTATGGAAAAAGGAAATTCAATCTACAATCCATGGTTCAGGGATCATATAGGGTTAGTTCCCAGACTGTACCGGGGCGACTGCTGAATTGGAAACAGGACAGACGCGAGTACTCAGATGGCATTCTCTCCTGCCAGAAACCCTTACGGTAAATCCCGCAACAGAAGGCGGCATGCAACCTCGCATGACCGGGTCTAGTGGGCTTCTACTGAAGAAGTGAGAACTATGTTCACGTTTTGGACACTTGACCCTCCTTGGCTAAGACCTATGAGCACCGCACAAATTGTCTTCACCGCGCTTCAAGGAATACAAGATCCCTTACCCAAAGGGCGCGCTTACTTAATAATCATATACAACCAAGAACCTGTACCACAACTACTATTACCGAAGTCCCAAGTACCTAAGTATTGGGTACATTGACCCTTAGGGTTACAGCCTAGGCCCTAAGCCCTAAACCTCTCAAGGAGGCGGACTGTCTTCAATTTTCTCATCGAGCGGCCATCATGCTGACCGAGGTTGTGCGTCGGAATTGCAGGACAGCCTGAAAAACTAGGAAACTAACAAGTTGATATTTGGGTTTAGGGTTTAGGGTGTTTAGGGCTTAGGGAGGTGTAACGCCAATAATGGAGAATCAAATGGACAAGTGAAGCATGACATGGAATTTTGGGTTATATCGGGGTTAAGTAGTAAAGTTTCACTTACTGGGGGTTAGTAGGGCATATGGGAATGTATTACACAGGGATTATATTCCCTTACTTCCTACTAAGAGCCAGAAAGAGGAAGGAATGAAGAAGACAAACATGGAAGTTGCTATACATCATTCTTATTATTACTACTCTTCTTATTCCTATGAATTGCTATTACTGCTATTGTTGTTGGGAGGGGGCTGGGGCTATATAAAGGCAACTCCAGGAATACCTTTCGCCATTGCCTTCTATTAGCCAAAAGAATCCAGGCGCCTCTAAAGCGCAGCTTCGTGGAACTTCCCATGCGATTTGAGCCACTCATGGTCTAACTATTATCATTTTCTTGAACTTTTACAAGTTCGGCACCCTAAACCCTAAACCCTAAACTAAACCCTAAACCCTAAACCGTACAAATCAATCCCATCATGAAACCGCAAGCCCATGGCTCTCAGTTTTAGGGAGGAAGTGAAGGGAGGTAGTTAGCCTACATGGGCTACAACCAATGTTTCCTACATAATTCAATGGTCATGGGTTCCTAATTAGGGTTTAGGGTTTAGGGCTATTTTAGGGACCATATAGTTATAAACTACAAGAGAGGCCCCCTACGTCCGCTGTTTAGGGTCCCTCAAGAAGGCAAGTACTGATCCCTAGGAGTCCAAGTACCCAATAAACATATACTTACCCAAAACCTGTAATATGTACTATTACCCATTACCCAATATCCAAGCACCTAATTATTGGGCACTTGGAACCTTATGGGTAGCTCACATGATATACCTCAGCAAGGCATCCATTGTTGAATACTGAAAGCTCAGGCTTCACGGTCCTCAGGGTTTAGGGTTGTCGGGGTCCAGGGCTTAAATGCTCCAGGATTGGACTCAGAGCTTGTGCACGCTTGCGCACCCCTACAAGAAAGCCGAGCCTGAACTCACTAATCCCCTCCCCCTACATAATGTTAAGCCCCCACCCCCCCTGATATTAAATACCCCCAATATGTTTTGATATACCATAATGGGAATATCTTATGTTAGGAAATGGGGGGGGTATATTCGGGGAGGGGATTACTAGTTTTACCATTGCTCTTGTTGCTACCGCTTTTTTATATCACTATCACTAACTAACCCATTACGACGATCACTACCACTATTATTAACACTATTGCCGGGGCTTCTGGTACCTATGCACTCAAGCTACAATCCAAGCTTATGGCACACCTCAAATCTTCTGGGCGCAAGGAAAACAGGCAATCAATACTGACGTGACATGTGGGATGTACTTATCGGAGGCCGTAACGTAATTTGACGAAATAGAACAAACGCCATGAATAACAAATGATCCTTGTATCTTTTTGGTCAAAACAAAATGCCTGCTAGGGTCGTAATCAGAAGTATTCCCGCCGAGACGCGTCAACAAGCTCAGGCACGGAGAGGTACTCGCGCGCGTGGAACATGATTTCCGGGTAATCCACCTGAACTGCAGAATGTAATATTCGTCACTTTTCAAGGTTCGGCCGGCCAATGTTAACCTCAAATTCTGAAAGCCCCGCAAGCAGAATCCCATTCAATTTAGCAAAAAGTGTTTGGGTGGGGGAGGGGGACTTTAAAATCCATTAGTAATATGGTGGGTTGTTGAAACCATAGCCTTTTTGGGGGGGTTCCTGAAAGAGTATGCCCCTAATACTAACTGAATCAGAAAGGAAGCACAGTCAGACCACTCCCCAAAATAGGGATTCCCAAGGCAGGATATATGCACTTCTTCCACTAAACCCTGAACCCTAAACAATGTGGTTCCACAGTACAATTAGGATTGTAACGTAGTCGGATCTATATGGGGTCCCCCCAAGTTATGGAATTTACCCTATATAGCCCTAATTAAGCCCGAAACCCTAGGCCCCATAGGGCTGCCCTTAACCATAAACCGTCATGAAGCTCATGCCGGGGTCTGGGCCTCACGTATGAGTTTGGCAAGCTCAAGCAGTTGACTGAATGTAGCGACAAAAGCTGCATAAGTAATAAGCTGGTTACGCTTGAGAAAGTCAAGCTGACTTGCCATCATAAGGATGTGATACGATATCCTACATTTCGCCATATTCTGATATAGTTCCCTTTAAGTAGATAGAATATGGCTTTGGGTATGTTGTCATAAGTAATAAGATCCCCATTTACCCCATATACTATCTACTTCAGGGGGTCGAATATAGCGCATATACTTCTTCCTCAGCAGCACCCCGATAATACTGCGACAAACCTGCCCCTGCCATACTAACTTTCTGAAATCCTAGAAAACGTATCTGCAGACACTAGGGTTTAGGGTTTAGGGTTTAGGGTTCAGCCACAAAAGTTCACGTCCCACCCGCTCAGGGCGCACCCCCGCATGCAGCCCTTCCAAGACAAACAGCATGACACAATACTACTTGTAGTGGCATGCAGAACCAATGAACATCCATGAAGAAAACTGACTTGGACAAACATAAGTCAGGGCCCACCCTAAACCCTAAACCCAATACCCAAATCAGGGACAAACCCATGAAGCCTCAGAGTCTCAAAGCCCCCCAAACCCTAAACCCTATATACCCTATATACCCTATATACCCTATATATACTTTATATACCCTATATACCCTATACCCCAAACCCTATACTCTAAATCCTAAGCCCTTTACGCTAACTCCTAAACACTTTACCTTAAATCCTAGATCCCCTCCACCTCCTGAAGCCTGCTGCTAAGGACTCTCGGGTTGGTAAACGGGTTAGGGAGCTACCACCTAAAGGGTTTAGGGTTCAGGGTTTAGAGGCTAGGGTTTAGGGTTTAAGGGTTTAGGGTTCCCAGAGTAAGTATATACCCCAAAACCAGGTACTTGGGACTATGGTGATAATGGTAACTCTAGTTCAGGTTTTGGGTAAGTGGATGCTTGTTGAGTACTTGGATAGTAGGCAGCTGAAGTATTACGCTTGACGCCATGGGGTCCTTAAAAGTCCTAAACCTCAAGTCCTTCCCTGAACCCTGAACCCTAAACCCTTAACCCCAAATCCTAAACCCTAAATCCTAAACCCTAAATCCTAAACCCTATATCCTAAACCCTAAATCCTATACCCCAAATCCTAAACCCTATATCCTAAGCCCCTAAACCCTAAACCCTAAACCCAGTGCAACTCAGTAGCCACGCACATCACATCCACGTCAATGTTTTGCATCGTTGTCACGAGCTCCTCATCCTTTTGCGGTTTAGGGTTTAGGGTTTAGGGTTACCCTAGGGATCCATGCACACAAGTATTACCTACGTTGGGCCCAAAAGTCTGTACACATTTGGATCCCTAGGGATATGCCAGGGTTGAATGGCTTGAACGGAAAGTTTGCGCTTCAGGTTGGGGAGCCTTCTGAAGTCTCCATTTGGCGCCACAAACCCAGCCTGCCGTACTCATTTCCGAAGCCCCGCCCTCAGCCCATCGGCGACAAAGTTAGCGAGCTGTTTAGGACTCAGGTGCTATGCTGTACACCTGACAAATTCTGCAGAAGATGACATATGCACTGCCCCACGACTCAAGAACCCGAATGAATACCTGACTCCAGCAAGAGTGTCTTCAAAACATGAGGTGAGGAAATTGAAGATGGCGTATTTGCAAACGCCCTTGTTGAATGTACCCGAGTCCGACCCTGTCATCAGTTAGATCAAGGATGAAGGGGGAATACACAGGGTACGTGGTCCCTGAGAACTGGAACCATCTACAGTACCCCCACAGTGTCGCAGCACCAGAAATCCCATAAAGGCCATGTTAATTCCATTAAACTGTTGAAGGCTTGATTGAGTCCTAGGGTTTAGGGTTTGTGGTTAACGGAATGGAGGCCCAGGCCAAGACCTACTACTCTGACCCATGGTGCAACTAAGAGCTTAGAATTGAACCCCCCCCCCTAATATTGAACAACCTCACCACCGCCCCCTTCATATTAAATCCTCCCATTGCGGTATATTGTAATATATTGAGAGTATTTTAGTATTTAGGGGGAGGATTTAACTAGGGGGAGGGGTTTACAAGGGCTCCAAGCCCCAGCAGCGAGGGCCTGTCGACGGACATGCGTCCGCTGTGGAACATTGCAACTAGATTCAACTTACTGGGGGGTTAGTAGGGAATAAGGGACTATAATATTTCGGGATTATATTGCCTTATTCCCTACTAAACACCAGTAAGTCAAGGGTGTCATAAATATGATCTAGAGGTGTGTGTGTGCGTGTAGAGGCCACATGACAATGGTCGCTTCCCGGCAAGGCTACGTAGTCGAGTGTCCACAAAGAACTTTGCAAATAAACTCTGGGTATCCCTGCGATCTGGGACCATCAACAATTTTCAATCAGCATGACTTATCTAGGTACGGTAAGCTGCGTGCAGACTTTCTGAAGAAGGCTGTGGCATTGGCTGAACCCCGGGCATCCGTAGAACAAACCGCAACGGGCTGTATGTCCAAAAACGAACAAGAAGCCGTCATAACAGAATTTCCATGTTGCAGCCGGAGCTCCATCATCAGGGTCAGGAACAGCTGTCTGTTGATGCCCTTAACCGCATCTGCTGGGACAAGGGCCTGCGGAACCATGGTTGGCAAAAAGCTACTAAGCTGCAGGCCCTACTTGCTGGTTGTGAGCAGCAGCTGGAAGTTCGAACGGAATGGCACATGTAAAAAAAGATGGAAGCTGAGGCTTTAGAGGGACATAACAGGTCCGGGCTTAACTTGATGGTTGTTCTCTTTGAGTAGGGGGTATGGAAACTCCTACAGCATTGGGGGCTAAAGGGCTCCTGCAAGGATCCCCACCTCTATTCCCGATTGACAACCTATGAGAAGGAATCTTTGGCCAGCAGGAGAGGAGGCAAGTTCAGCTACCTTTAGGGTTTAGGGCTTTAGGGTTCAGCGTGCGGCATTTAGGGTGCAGCAGATGAGCCAGACTCAGACCCACTGCAATACAATAGCAACATACGAATTAGTTGGCATCATAACCCAGGGCGTGCGTAACTGCAACTTTTCCTACCCAAGGACGGCGGTACTAGCTGATTTGGTCCCTGTATCACCTGTGACCACATGCTTGCGGCGCTATTGGGTCAAATGCCTTCAGCCTGGCACAGGCAAGGTCTGAAAGATCACTTCAAACATATAATGGACAAGCAAATGGAAGCTACTATAGTATCTTGGGGTTATATAGGGATTATGGAAGTGAAAATGAAAGCTACGATATTATACTGGGATCATAGGTCAGCATTTACGACACCTTAATTGAAGAGTCTTGTAAGGCCTACGCCAGGTAGGTGCAACAAGCTGCAGTAGACAGCAAGGTTGGACAACAGACACATCATTTGGAAGCCCGAATGATAGCCAGTGCCGCTGTCTCACATTCATGGCTAAGTTCCGATGCACAATTCCCAGGTCTTTTCCGCAAAAATCCAAACCCTGTAGTGCGCCTTTGAATTTCTATTTGCGTGTTCATTTGAGTCTCCATGATCGGGGCTAAATCCCTATAATATAATCCCTGTACTGTTGGGTTCAAATCCGCACATAGCCAGTTTCCAAAAAATATTCATGAAGTGTTCAAAATAGCTCTTGTAGTTCCAGTCTTTCAGGCTTAGAGTCGAGGGTTCCTACTGTTGATACTCACAATTCTGTATGAGCTTGGTATACTACAGGTCATGCAGGCTTTTTAGTATTCGCCGCAGGTCCCATACAAGGATATGTTCACAACAATAGAAGAATCAAAGAGGGGTGTATAGTATAGGCATTGTATTAGGATATTACCCCAATCATGGATACAATGGACCCTAAGCCCTAAGCCGCGTGATGTGGGAAGAGCTAGGGAAATGCCCAGACGGCCTGAACCTTGTCGCGCAAAGCCTTCACGGCACTTTCCTGCAAGGGACCAAACATTCTACGTGGTGCCGAGCAAACACCTGGTTTCATGTTAATTGTACTTTCAAACAAGAACCCCTAAAACCCGTAGAGGGAACTGTGAATCAACCTCCCAAATGTGACCGCTGTCAGACAAGTCGAAGGTTGGACCGAATGCGGTGCACCAAGTTCACTTTCAGAGCGGGACAACTCCCGATATCCTACGTCCAAACTGTGCCTGGTGATTGACGTGCAGATGCTAACTCGGAGTCGCAGGAGTTCGTGGCCAAACTGACACTTGAACAAACCAGCACACGATGCAGTCGTAGCTCAGTTTCATGATAGGCCAGGCACGGTAGCTTGATCCAATTTCTGCAGTCTTGCTGCGCAAGGTGCTCATGCTTTCTGTAGTTTTCAGTGTTCTGATCAGGCGCGCTCTACCGTCCTCCGCACGCGGCAATGAGACTCTAACACGCCACCTCTGTGTCCACTTTCTTCGGGAGAACAGACCGGGGACGTGCAACTGATAATAGAGTAGTACTAAGAATAATAGTAACGAGAATAGGGATAATGGAAAAGGACATGGAAACTACCATATTATAGAGCTTATACAGGGTTATATAGACATTCCATACGCAGCACTTGCCTTCAAATGATATGGCCGCTAAGAGGGGACCTCCTCCTATTTCCTTCGAAAAAACAAGAACGCCGGTGCAGATCAAGGGCTTATGTTCGATACCTTTGACTTACTGCTTCTTAGTAGGGAATAAGGGAATTCACTTTATAGGGATTTTATACCCTAAACCCCAAACCCTGAACCCTTATAGAGATTTTATAGGGATTATATTCGCATACTCCCTACTAAGAACCAGGCAGTTGACACTGTGCGAGCTGTTCCTGCCTCCTTATCCACTTGGGCCACAACTGACACCACTTCGACCAACACACCTCTGCGTCAGGAGGCGGTTTAGGGTTTAGGGACCCCCATCCTGTAGTAGTGGTACAATAGGAATAAAGAAGACCCAAATATAATCCGTATTTTCCCTTATTGTCACTATTACCCCTAAACCCTTAACCCTAATAAAATTACTATTCTCCCTTGTAGTCAGTATTACTGAGTGGGTGTCCACCTAAGCCCTGTAAAGCCTAAACCCCAAACCCTAAACCCTTCTGGGTGGTGGTCTACCGAATCTATGCCGGGCAAATTCAAGCACAGTTGCAGCATGGAAGCAAGGTATGGTCACAATCACTGGCCAACGCAATCAAACTGCGCTTAGGATTTTGGGGTTCAGACTTTTAAGGTTTAGGGTCTAGGATTTCAGGGTTTTAGGGATTTTCGATTTTAGGCTTGTAGAGTTTAGGGTTTTACGGTTTAGGGTTTAGGGCTTAGGATTTTTTGTTTTAGGGGTGCATGGTTTAGAATTTAGGGTTTAGGGCTTGGAATTTTAGGGTTAAGGGCGTAGGGTTCAGAGTAGTTTGGAATACGTATCTCTCCTGGAGTCGCCTCTGTGGAATTTGATAAGAAAAGTTCTACAGAAACTCGTGAATGAATGCTTGCTGCTGAGCTCGCGGCCAATGAGCATGTTCATGACCTTTCAGGCTTGTCATTGCATGCTTGTAATACATGAGACTGCGTGTCCTTGCTGGCAGAAAACCGTCATTGCCCTCTTAGCAGCCAACTCTATAGACGGCAAGGATGCAATCAAAACCACTCTATTCTCTCCGAATAACAGGAACATGGGCTTTTATAGGAAGATATGGGGCGGTCCTGGTCCATGGAAGTTGGGTGGGGGGTCCAAAACATCGGGGGGTCTCCCTTCCCGCGAGTACCCAGCATAAGAATTGTACTACTTTGGGGTATATGAGGGGGTCCCTCTTCTTGCAATTGCCCCTACATTGCAGGGAACACTTGCTGACCAAAAAACGAATACAATCGGATAGCAACGTTCTGTTTCACTTCTTGGCCACAGCCCTATGCAATACAGGTTGAAACCCTGAGCCATCAAGCCGTAAACTGGGTTGCCGTCAAGGAACTTATGTTAAGTTGCCATCATGGGTATGTATACTAACGAATAGGGTTTCCCCAATACAGTAACTTCAACTAAGTTCCCTAACAGCAACTCAATAAACTGTGATTTAGCTTCAGGCTTGACCGTTTCAAGAATGATTGCAGCGTTTGGGGCTTCGCAGGCAACTAAAGCGATGGGCAGAACCACAGGTGAGCATTCGCAAGCAAAGTTGTCAGGACCTTACATGGATCTGCTTGGAATATAACATCCCAATGATCTGAGGTGCAATTAATTCTCAGACCCTGTGACAATTCCCCAAATGCATAGCAAGGAAAGGCAGGGATGTGTGGATTGACCTGAACAAAGTTGTTGAGCAGGGTTCTGAGGTGATCCACTGACTTGTTCTAGAAAAAATACATGCTAAGCGATCTGTCGAACCGTGCTTCCTGTCGCGGCTACTGAGGGAGCCTGGGTTATCACACCGACTAGAAGTAGCAACAGGGAAGCAGTCCCAACTCCAGTGAAACTTCACTCGCACAACGCAACCGTGACGCTCACAAAGGTTGCTTTCAAAGGCTTCGTGCTCGAGGCATGACTAAGTGCTGGGAAAGGTACAGTCAAGCCGGTAACCAGGAGGTAGAAGATACCGAGCAGGTATGTCATGGGACCCAGCTCCAGCATCCTATGCGTCCAGGTGCAGTTTACGTATTGGCGATTAAGGGGATCGGAGCCTGTAGAACCCCCAATTACAAACCTCGCATTCCATCTTTTAATTGACTAGTAGCCACCGGTACGTTGAGGCTTGGGGATGAAAATGTCCGGCTCAGGGGCAGCAGGGCTTGAGTCTGAAGATTCCACAGGGCCGACCCATACAAAAAAGGAGCTGTAAATCGAATTCCTTCTATATACATCTACGGGTACATGTATTTATCTACATGTGTGTATATATATACAAGGTATAGACATGTTCTATGCAAACTGCTGAGCTGCTGAACAATTCTTCCTCTGGGCTGGCTCTGCACAATTTTGGCAACTGCTTCCCAAAGGGACATGTAAGTCTAGAATAGCCTTGATACCGGCCTTCAATACAACAGTCGATACATGTGCCCAAGCAGAACCATTGATACCTCTCAGACAGGAACACTTCCTCTCAATGCACCTAGCCTAAGCACAATCTCTCGGCTGTCGCGTCCTATACCGCGATCACAGTGATTGTGCGTGCATTACACCAAGAGGGGAACAGGCCAAGCAACTGTTCGTAAACATTCAGACTCCTGCACTAGTCAGCGGCTCGCATGTCAGCCCCATATTGACACAGAAAGGCCGAAAGAGGCATGCTTTGATGGGTAAATCGTACACAGCTCCAATCGCCAGCCAGTGCCAAGCTTGGTATCAACATTTGCCTTGCTGATTCGTAGTAGGAAAAGACGGAAAGGCAAAGAAAGTGGAAACCGACAAATTCACACCGGGGCTGCTGAAGCGATCCATTCCTCCATTTCCTACTAACAGCCACCAAGTAAGGTTCTACTCCACGAACTACTTCAACTCGCAAGCTTGCTTGACGCAACGAAAACGCACACTATATCTGTAATGGTTGTGACTCGTTTGCAGTGTTGCTGATAGTTTGGAGCATGTAAGGGCGCCCCCTTTGCGGCGACTACCTGAGTATCTGACGACTATTCTGACTATCACCACTCATCTTCTCTTCATCGGCTGGAGTCATGCTGATGTCATCACCATGACCGCGCAAGGCAACCATTCACTAAGATATGAATATGCTTGTCAGTGTGTGCCTAACTAATGCTGAACCCTGAGCCCTGAACCTAGAACCTTGCACGCCCTGAAACTTGAACACTCTACAAACCCTCCACCTTAACGCAATCCTACAAATCCTAGCCCTAGGGATCCACGTACACAAATATGACCTACATTGGGCCCTAAAGTCTGTAAATATTACCTACATTGGGCTATTTGGATCTCTAATCCCTAAACCCTACATTGGGCTATTGGGATCCCTAGGGTATGGCTTATACACCCATGGACCTTCTAGGTCCTAAAACTCATCAGCCAGCCAGGGAACTTTGCCATCAACTCTTGCTGCTCAGGGAAGACCTCACTGCTTTGGTCTCACGAAAGTAGGGTTTATGGGGTTTGGGGTTTCGGATTTAGGGTTTATGGGGTTTGGGGTTTAGGGGTTAGGGGTTAGGGTTTAGGGGTTTAGGGTTTAGGGGTTTAGGTTTATGGGGGTTTCTGGTTTAGATTTATGGGGGTTTGGGTTTAGGATTTATGGGGGTTTGGGGTTTAGGGTTTCAGGCATCCATAGGGCTTTAGGTTCTGCAGTACGTAGAAAAATCTTGCACTCAGGATCCCCGAGCCACTGTGTCTATCCGGGTATGGGTTAAATTAGGAGGTGCAAACTTCATGCATTCACAAGGGGTTGGGGTTTGTCTGGGGGGTTTAGGGTTTAGGAGCTGTTAGGGGTCATCAGGGCCTGGTGGGGCCGAGGATGTTGCAAGTTTCATTTGAGGGGTCCCTTGTCCACCCCCTTTGAGGTTCAGCATTTAGGCTGTGGTGATGTAGAAACCTGACAAACACATGTACTTGTGAAGTTGACTGTCACTTGGCCCATCTTGGGCGGGACCTTCGTGACAAGTCTCCAATGGCGTGCGGGTGTACAAAATGCACATAGAGGCCGAGACAGTAGAAACAGGGATTCTGCCAACCGCATGTGCATGTCAGGATTGTTAATGGTAGACCGAGAATTAAAAACGGAACAGTTGATTCTCCCTAAGCAAGAGATTCCAGTGAGCATCATCGAATTACATGAGCTGTACTCCAAACTCCTAGCATCCCCCTGTCCAAGCCTGCAAGCAAGGCCTACTTGGAGCCTTCAAGTCTATCAACAGTGGTAGTCTCCTTAGACCTATAATAGACATACTATCTTTAATAATCCCTTAGGGTTCTTCTATATTTGTTGTGAAACATGATTCCTAAGAAGACTACAGACAATACCCTAAACCCTAAACCCTATTCCCCGAAACCCTACACCTTGGTGTCTGGATCCCTAGACAAGTTATTATTAGACATCCTCGTAGTATCTTCCTTCCCAGGCCGGGGCTTTGCTGTTCATCAAGTAAGGGAAGCTCATATGCCTGTATATATCCTAGCGTCCCCTAGGGGCCCCCTTTTGAAAAACTAATCTATGTCTTCCTGCCATATTCGTCCGTCTGATCTGGCAATCTCGGGGTCCCGCTATATCAGGAAACTACCATATCCGCAGAAGTTTTGATTCCCATGTGAAGTCCTTATCAACTCACCCACATGCCTGTTCTGCTCTTGTTGGCAGAGGCAGTACAGGGGCAATCCATGGACAAAGAAGATGCCCAGTAAGCTAGAGTATGCACAGGACTGCAACCATGAAAGGGATATACCTGCAAAACATAACATGGATCCCTAGGACTCCGCCACTGGCAGAGTATGCGGGAGTTTCCAAAAAGGGGATCCTGCTTACACATGGCCAACAAGTACATGCAATCCTGACCATAGTGACCCGACCACCCCCTCCAAACCCCTACATTCAGCTAACCATCATGTGGGTAGCGTATTTTGGTGGTTGAACCAAGTAGGACTATAATGTTTCCAGGAAATACAGTACTATACCCAAAAGAACGAAATGATCTCAATTCTTACTGGGGACTATTAATATCCCCAAATGGTTCATGAGTACTTGGAGGTTCAGGGCAGTTATAACCCAGCCATTAAGGCGATCTATATAAGGGGTTATATACAATTATGCGTGTTCAAAATACCTGTCCCCATAATGGCCAGAATGTAGATTCCCTGTTTGGCTAAGATCCCTTCCTGACAAGTGTATTCCCGATGGTCCCTTCGTTACAAGGACCTTGAGAACAACCCTCCCCTGTAGGGGTTATAGGGTTCACGGCAATACGAGCTATCCTGAAAGCAGGCGAGGCACAACGTTCAACATCAAACCTTGGACGACCAAGCTTCAACACAACTCCGCTTCGCAGAAGAGAGCTTGCGGTGCACTCATGTAAGGCCCTAGATAATCACCAATATCAGTTTGAGGTCTATTTGAGGTATCCTAGACCATAGTTCTGCAAGGATAATACATGATATAGGTACTTATTCCGGCCTGACACTTAACAATTCGGCTTCTATTCAGGCATGTTTCCTGGCTGGGTTCGGAACTAGGACTCGGTGTTCAGGCTAAAGGGCAATGGAATGCAGCCTTGGTATAGCTTCATGGATCCGCCTCTCCTTAAGCTTGTCAAATACTGAATTGGTAGGTCGGCGACGCAACGACTAGAAGTAGGACCCAAGCCCAAGAGCTCTTTAAACCCTGAACCGTAGGTGTTCTGGGGCCGGAGGAACGGATTGACATGGAGGTTCCCAGACAGGGCATCTGAATATGATCTCCAGCCCCAGATGAGCCTTGGTATAGTCCCCCATAGGTCCCCCCCCAACCTAAATTTAGTCCGTAGCTCAGATGTTGGCATAGACCCTAAACCCCAAACCCTACGTAACCCCATCATAGTAGTTTCCATTTTCTTTTCCATTATCCCTGAACCCTAAACCCTAAGGCCTATGATCCCTGTAGCTTCCATTTTCTTTTCCATTATCCCTAAACCCTGAACCTTAAACGCTAATCCCTATAATCCCTGTAGTTTCCATTTTCTTTTCCATGATCCCTCAACCCTAAACCTTAAACCCTAAGGCCTATGATCCCTGTAGCTTCCATTTTCTTTTCCATTACCCCTAAACCCTAAACCCTCATCTCGGATGCCAAGGTGCAGTTCATGGACTGAAGCACACCGTCATAGCAGCCTTCAGCCTATCCATGAGAGAACAGGGACAGTGGAAAAGAACATGAAAACTACCATAATGGGGTTATATAGGGTTAAGGGTTTAAGGTCTAGGGTTTAGGGATGATGGAAAAGAAAATGGAAATCACAGGGATTTTAGGAATTAGGGTTTAAGATTTAGGGTCTAGGGATAATGGAAAAGAAAATGGAAGCTACAGGGATCATAGGCCTTAGGGTGTAAGGTTTAGGGTTTAGGGATAATGGAGAAGAACATGGAAGCTACAGGGATCATAGGCCTTAGGGTGTAAGGTTTAGGGTTTAGGGATAACGGAAAAGAACATGGAAGCTACAGGGATCATAGGCCTCAGGGTGTAAGGTTTAGGGTTTAGGGATAATGGAAAAGAAAATGGAAACTACAGGGATTATAGGGATTATAGAGGGCTTTTATAGGGATTATATAGGGTTAACATAGGGTGTTCTATGGAGTATATGGGGGTCATATAGGGATAACGGAAAAGAAAATGGAAACTACTTTATGGTATATTGGGGTTATAGAGGCATAATGGAAAAGACAACGGAAACTACTATTTAGTTTATTGGGGTCATATAGGGATACTGGAAAAGAATATGGAAACTCGTATTTTTATATAGGGACGGAGGTCCACGGTATAGTAGGCTGCAGCCGATCCATGAGTTTGTAGCTTTGATTTGTTGTTTGATCGGACCTAGGCTTTCAGGTTTAGGATTGAGGGATTATAGGGATTTTTCGGGGTTTGGGGTACCCAAAGTATGGAGTATCATAGTTGCGAATAATGTTGTAGTTTCCAATCTCTTTTCCATTGTCCCAATATATCCCCAATGTACCCCCTGACCCCCCCCCCCGCCCTTTAAGTGTTTAACTGTTCCAAGCCTCAGGGCTGCCACGGAAAAGCTGGGTGAAGATGATCGCAAAAATGTAGATCACGACCATCATGAGGAACCTGCGCTTGGGGTTACAGGGTTGAGCGGCTTAGATGACCACCACTATAAGGAACCTCAGTAAAAAATAAGAGAGGATAGGGTGTTATCTGGTTTATAACTTGAGGGATTCCTTATCTAGAAAGGGACCTGCTGCGGGCACCCTGTCTTGTCTCGCTTCTTTCTGATAAATGAGGTTTACACTGCTGACCAGGAAACGCCTGGCTGGCTGACTGAGAACCATGGTCTTTGGCCTAATTCAGGCGGATTGTTGCCAACTCTAACATTGCTGATCAGACTGCTTTCTCTAGGGGTCCAAAGACCCATATAATAGGGTCTTAGGCACCAAATACTGTACTATAATATGAACTGCATTTGGGCCTTAAAGCCCTATTATTTGGGTCCTCGGACCCTCAGGGTTTGGCATCCAGTTTTCGCATATCTTTCACGGAGCTCCAGGAATAGAGCTTCAAGGGTCGCGCCCTGGTCCCACCTTTGAACCGCGCTACCTGTGTAGCTTCAGAACACGTGGCATCACGAATTGCAAGGAGGGAAGTGCATAGGAAGGGATGGGTTCCGGTCAGCGAAACAAAAGCACAAAGAAACAATCCCTTAACTCTGCTTGTTACCTAAGACCGCCACAGGGGCATCTTTGAAGATACAGTACCATCAAGTCGTCAAACCCTGGTACCCAAACATCACTTCTCAATCAGCCTCCAGACAAAAGCTGAACAGTAGAACCACACAAATTATCTGATTTTCCTATGCCGGGCACGCTCGTTGTTGGGCGAGCTTGCCGTAAGCTAACTACATGTTTGGCAGTACTACGCGGGCTCCTGGACACCCCCAGGTGGGGAGTTACCAGGTGGGTGCCCCCTAATTAGGGTTTAGGGTTTAGGGTTTAGGGGGGCATATGAGGTCTACACGGGACGCCTTTAGGCGTACCCACCTGATAAGTACCCCGAAACCCTATGCCCTAGAGCTCAAACCTTATGCCCTCAACCCTGAAGCCTAAACCCTCACCCTCAAACTCTACACCCTGAACCCTGAACCTTAAACCTCAAAATCTATACCCTGAAGCCTAAACCCTAAACCTCAAACACTTAACCCTGAAGCCTCAGCCCTAAACCTCAAACTCTAAACCCTGAAGCGTAAACCCTAAACCTCAAACTCCACACCCTGAACCACCTAAAACTCTAAATTATGAAGCCTAAACCCTAGACCTCAAACTCTAACCACTCTAAACCCTGAACCCCTAAACCTCACTCAACCCAGAATATATCAGGCCCAGGTGCAGTGTAGACAGTACCTGGGAAGAACTTCTCAAGGCATCCAACTCTGACGCGGTTTAGGGTTTATGGTTTAGGGTCCACACCCGACTCTGAGTAACCCTACTATATGCCTTTTTGTGAGGGATGTGGCTCATGCACATTATGTCGAGACTCGAGCAAACACAGTTGTAGGAAAGGGGGTGAAGGCTATTCTCATCATGACCCGTATTCAGTGTTGTATGCTTTTGACAATACGGCTCCCCGGTCTCTGTTGCCAACTTCTCTTCAGAATTGCTTTTGCAGTTCCCTAAGGGTCCATGTGCCCAGTAATCATATACCTACCCAACAGCTGCACTATAATTACTATTACCCAATACCTCAGTGACCATTTATTGGATACTTGGACCCTTAGGGAATTGGGGCTTAAAGGCTGTCAGGTTCAGATGAAGCCCGCAACGCAACCCAGGACCCGAACCCTGGCCAAGCACCCCAGCTGGTGTAGCCTTGGAAGCTAAGAAAAATGAGAAGACATTGCAGGCCGTAGATCAGAAACAGTGGTTATGAACCGCTCAATATAGTACGACTTCGACGGACACTCCAAGATCAAGAGGTCAACGGGACGCCATGGCACTGCAAAACACTCCGACAGGCCCTGAACCAACTTCGGAAAGCCACTGTCCACACTCAAGCTGAAAGGGTTCAAACAAAAGCCCTCAAGCTCTCCAATCCCAAGCCCTTAATGCGTAAACTCCAAAGACTGTAACACCAAACCCGAAACAAGCAAAAACCCTTAACCCCTCAGCACCGCAACCGCAACCCAAATGCTAAAGACCCAACAGGCCAAAAAACTCTGAACCATGAACCCTTCGGTGGGTAGTAGGATTCCTCCAGTGGTCCCCATATAAGCCCCTATCATGGCCCATGTTTCCCTCTAATCCCGCAGTAAACTCATCCCCCTTACCTCCACTTTAGCAAGGAGTGAAGGACTGGACAATTGTAGTTCAAGGTCTTTGGCTCAAGGTTTAGAGTAGTAGTCCATAAACTCCCAAGCCCCCAAGCCTACATTGCAATTTGTCTTCAGAAGTAAACGCCTAAACCTTAAATCCCTAAACCCCTAAACCCCCTAAACCCTAAACCCCCTAAACCCTCAGCCCGTAAACCCTAAACCCGTAAACCCTATAAAACCAAACCCCCTAAACCCTAAAACCCTAAAACATAACCCCCTCCCAAACCGAGGCGCAGAGCGGAGACCCATCCCGATGCCCTTCACCAAAACCACCAGCTCGCGACAGGAGCTCATGAGCCTCCCCGTTTTAAGGTTTAGGGGTTTAGGGTTTAAGGTTTTGGATGGAAGGCTTGGAGTTTAGGGTTTAGGGTTTAGAGTTTGGGGTTTAGGGTTTAGGGACTTAGTGTTCAGGAGTTTTAGGGTTTAAGGCAACATTGTAGGGAAGATATAGGATATACATATACTTAAAAATACTTATATATCTACGAATGGATATCGAGGGTTATCGAGGGTTAGAGGGTCTATATAGTTGCTGTGCGGGTGTTTCTTTGTTTTTTTCTTCAGGGTTCTGCGAGGTTTAGGATAAGTAAAAGCTTATAGTGGAAAATCACATGGAACAGGCTTTTTACAAGGACATAGAGGGGTTTCAAGGTTTGGCAATTTAAAACCCCAATTAGAACTGGTACTCATTTTTGTAGGTTTTAGAGGCTTAGTATTGGGTTAGAAGTACAATCACTACCTCGAACCTCCAAGCAGGCGCGAGCAGTTGGGGGTTTCAGGCTTTGGGGTTTAATGCGTTAAGGGCTTCAGGGGCTGAAACGGGCCTAACACACTGATAAGCCTTGCAAATAAATGGGTTTGGGGTATTTTTGTTTTGGGGGGCGTGGAGGTTTCGATCCCACTTTCCATATCATGCTCCAGTTGTTCACCTAGCGGGCTTGGCCGTGGTGTCGGAATTCCTCCATCACCAGAATGCTTGTTGCGCTTGAATCGCGCTGCAAACGACATGTGCAATGGTATGCTCTGGTGCATAATGTCTGCTACACGTGGGAGACTTTAGCCTTCCCAGATGGCATTTCCGTGCAAGCAATAATCACAAGTTCCTAACATGGCAGCAAGGATTTTCAGAGAGTTCATTCAAGTCCCACACAGCCAAAATTTTCCCAACTAGGAAACATGCACCTTGACGTCCCTCGCACGCCCCTGAAAATAGAACCGCGTTATGAGGGCTCGCATGACTGCACTGTTGATCAATCCCTGCATCGCGGCGCCTTCCAACTCGCGCGATCCGGACCAAGCGGAAGAGACGGAAAAGTCGGAGGATGGAGAGGTTGCCACCACCCTGAGTGACAGGCGGGATTGGGAGTACATGATGTAAGTCTGGTACTTCGGCAGACCTACTGTCATTCTGCCTACATTCCCGTACAAGACTCCAACAGAAATCACCCTCAGGACGTGGTGCTTGGGAGGTTCGGTGTGGTGCTGCTTGGTGGCTGGCAATCTTCTGAATGCCCAACAGACTCGGGCTAGAGAATGCGGGGGGCACAAAGGATAAGCTTGAGGGTATCAACCAGAAGCGTCCAACTACTAAAATAGGGCTATATTGGGGTAAAATAGGGAAATGAAGGGATATTATAGGGATACGATAGGGAATATGTTGGGATAATGGAAATAAGATAGAAACTATTATTTAGGGTAGGCCCAAACGATTGTACAAAAGAACCCCTTGGAGCACAATGAGTATGCCGTATGCTGGGACCCTGCGACAATACAAGGTTCTAGGGAACTTGTGGAGGCGCCAACGGGTCAAGCGGCCACCCCGATGCACTTGAAGCGTTCAATCTAGAGTTTACCCAGACCCTCCTATGTAGTTCCATTTTGGGTAGTATATTATAATTCCTTACCCAAAAACCATAACAAACCCCAAAAGGAACTACATTGGAGCCCTTGGGTAGGTTCCAGAGTCATACGGCTCGGAGACCCCTACTCACAAAGATGATGGCAACAGGGAGCAACCCCAAAATTGGCGGGGAACTGGTGGACCGATGGGGCTCCTTTTATCTTGTTGAACCCAAAAATATGTAGAATAGTAGCCTTTTGAGCTATATTTGGGTGCTTTAGGCTACTGTTGATGGATGAAAACTTGCACCACTTAGAGGCCCTAAACTACTGTAATTCCTAGGACTTTAGGGACTTAAGGTGGTGCAAGATTTCCTCCATCAACAATATTACTTACCTACTTTTGGGATTATCTTGCTTGACTCGCACAATTGGGCAAAGGACGCGCTGGAGCGTTGGAATGCCCACTTACAGAAGTCACAGGGTTCAGGATGGCCATCTGAGGATCCACAAGCCCAAATTTGATACATAACTAGATAAACCAGGTAAACATGTATAAATAAACAAACATGGTACCCCTCCCCCCAAGAACGCATATATATATATACATATATGTGCGAATGAATGTGAAAAATGTGAACGCTAAATCCTAACCCTACACACATTTATGTATGTGCACATGTATATACATATATATATATATAACAGGTTCCAAGGCATGCGCTACCTGGATCCTTGGACCCTTCTGGGGTAGATTGCGCAACTAGCCTTGGGACAGGTCATCCGTGGGCAACACAACACTCAAGCTATCCGATCCCTAGACCCTAAACCCTTGAACCCTAAACCCCCACCCCTAAACCCTAAACCGATTGTTAGGAGATGTATGGTCTGTCTCAAATTTGCAGACGGCTTCCATGAAGCCAATGAAAAAATGATTGCACAAATCCTAGACTCCTAGACCTCACCTAGCCTTGTGATTTCGGGTTAGGGCTGTCTAAAGCCGAAAGTCTCAGGGGTGTGATGCTTCGGGCTTTTTAGATGGAGTGTATTCATGAATGAAGACTTCATCCCCAAGGCTTGACTTCTGATAGCGGATTAGGTTCTATAGGGTTTAGGGTTTGGGGACCCGACATCCCTGAGGTGCTGTCAGAAATAGCAGCCATTGGGAATGCAAGACTTGCCCCTGTCCGAGCATTACGTCATGTAGCGTGGTTCAGGGTTTCGGGTTTAGCCCTGTAAACCCTATACCTTCAATTCCCTCAAAGGCTTGTGGACTTTCTAGATTCCGGATCCTTCAATGTCCTCGCCTAAACATACTTGTTGAAATCCTATCCTGGTTATGTATCACCTTTTTTGTGGGATGGGAGCATTTATTGGATGGCTACAGAAAGTCAAGGAGGTGTGTCGCAAGATGTCGCAAGATCATACACCTCCTGGACCCGTATCTTTGGGTACACGTAATTGCCAAAGTGGAGCATCTCCCTTTCGCCATGGTGTTGAGGGTATGGTTTCCAAAGAGTATTCTGAAGTTACCCCGCAACTATCATGGGACCCCCCTCGCCCCCGCCCCCACCCTGCACTAGCGCCACTCTAACTACCCCGCTCAGGATTAGGGCATTTGAAGCTATCATTTAATACCCCTCACACGGTACCATTAATTCTGCCATAGTAGGCCATGTAGAAATACACATATACAGAGCTCCATATTAATAGGGTGCATATTGAACATCATGAGGTTGCGCGTGTGTGTTTGAGAATATTTGGTAGTTTCCCAAAATAATGGGACCCCAATATAGACCCCAAAATATTGTAGTCATTATAGGGACCCCCAAAATGGTACCCCTAATTTTGGGAAACCCCCATTTCGACGAAGTGACTAATGCCTAAACCCGTGTGGACTCAGGCCTCTACTTTGTCGGCGCCTTGGTGCAAATCAAAGGGTCTGCCGGGATCTGAATTAAGTGAGTAATGGTTTTTTTGGTAGTTGAACAATGTAGGATTATATTCAAAATATAAAATACTATACCCCAAAAGGAGGATATAATCTTACTCTATATTGGGTACCATAGTACCCCCAAATAAACTATTACTCAAGTGGGGCCAGGCTTTCCAGGTGGGGGGGATCTCATGGCTTTGGGCGTAGGGGCTTGGGGGGTTTGGGATTCCAGGTATGAGGGTTGAAGAACTCGCCCATTAGCCGGAGCTACCTTGCAAAACTGGCAGAAGCTTGTTAGAGTTTAGGGTTTAGGTTGGATACTGCCCCCACTCAGTAACAGTTGGATAATAATGGTACTATGGTTATATATAGCCCTTAATAGGGCCCCTAATATAGACTGTTACTGGGTGGGGGCAGTACCCAAGGTTTAGGGTTCTATTTCGTTTTGCGTTTAAGGGTCCAAGTACGCAACCAGTATAGTATCAGCTTACAATTTGGGCTCAGGGGCCCCCACGACCAATTGGAACCCGCCCTTTGGGCCCAGATTCTATCGTAATTGAATTTCCTGGACCGTGAGGAATCCGCAAACGACAGCAAGCCCTACCTGGTTCCAGTTTTACTGGGTTGCTGTTGAGCAAATGGACTCATGCTCATGAAAGAGCCACAGTTATCGCTACTTCATTCCTTGTATAACTGCACCCCCAGTTTGTTCTAGAATCTGACCTCCAGCAACCGGCTCAGTGCATAAACCGTCTTCATAGTTTGACGACGAAGCATTAAGAAACACCGCTCCAGTCCTCTCCACATATGAGCTATAGTCTTTAAACCTCTAGTATCCCCATCAATAAGCCCTATGATACTCCCCTATATAACCCCCTGGAAGGAGTTCAGACTAGAGCTCATATGCATCCAGCAGATACACGAATCAAGAAGGAGTATCCAACAAATATCCAACAGTAGGGCTAGGGAAGTGCCTGGTAATCCCCTTACCCTGAAAATCACACCTACACTGGATACTAAAAATCTTGCATGACCCTAGGTACCTTATACCTGGGGAATTATGGTACTATAGTACACTCAGGTCATGCAAGATTTTTAGTATCAACAGTATGACCACCCCCAACAATACATGCCCCGCAACATGATACTGTTGATGGATGAAATCGTGCACCACATAGGGCCCCTAAATTACTGTAATTCCTGGGACTTTATGGACCTAAGGTGGTGCAAGATTTCCTCCATCAACAGTACCAGTACAGTACGTATTGGGGCCCTATCTCCCTAAGGGTCCAAGTACCCAATAAGCATATACTTACCCAAAACCTACACATCACCGCATATTTGCTGTTACCCAATAATACCCAAGTACCTTATTATTGGGCGGTTGGACCCTTAGGGTCTGGGTAAACAAGTATAGGGCGGGACCGAGAGGGGGAGGCTAGCTTCAAGACTTTCCTCATCCTACAGGAAGGTTGATCTACAGTAACTGGTTACGGGTCATAATTTTGGGCTTGGGGGGATAACTTGGGGGTTATGATCCCAATAATCAAAAATGGGAAAGTCATTGGGCATTGGAGTAAAATGGCGGATTATAGTGATTCGGGCTTCCAATATTTGAGCCCCACAAAACATGGCAAGAATCGGGGCGGAGTACAGCAATTCCAAAGCCTGAGATACGGCCGTTTTGTGATTGTATTCTATATCAAGCACCATTTAAGGTGAGGTAGGGTTAGATTGGAAACCTTAAGCCTAAACTCGCCGAATGTGGCCTAATTTGGCCAGAAGAATGCATTCAGAAGCATTGCAGGCAAAGCCGAGGGGCTCATCAGCAAGATCACCACGAGCGTCGTCACCCAAACCTCTCCAGAAACTAAGGCGGACCTACCTAGACCTCCCAAGTATCCAAGATAATAATGACACTGATAATAATTATGACAGTAGCCCATTTACCCGTTTTGAGTGGCAAAAACCCGGCAGTATGCGTAGTCGAGAGATTTGGGAGACAACGAGGTGCAAAAAACGCAAAAGAGCCAACAAGGCTCTGATTCCACAAGCTTTCGAGTTTTAGGGAAGCACTACATCCAAGGTCCTAAGCGCTAAGCTTCAGCCTATGCAGTGGCAGAAGCCCAAGCCTATGACCCAGGCTGCATGAAATCAAAGAAGCAGTTCATGCAGGAGGAGGTGATTCCGGCTTGCGAGCAGACAAAACAATGGGTGGCTTGGCAAGTATTTCCATTTGATTTTCCGTTCGATGCCTAGGCATGAACAAGGTTCTGCACAGCTTTTGCTAGTTCATTGGTGTCTAATAGGGTATAGGGGAATCTTATCCCTATGTTATTCCCATATATTATTCCCTTATTCCCTACTAACCCTAAACCTTAAAACCGTTAAACCCTACATAGGAGTTTAGGGGTGAAGTTTGGGGGCGGTAAGGCTTAGGGGTTGGCATTCATCATTTCAGCTTGTGAGACCAGTTGATTCAGGCTACAGCAACTTGATCCTGCCGGATAAAGTAGCACAGCGTGCTTGAAACAGCGGCAACTGCTCCCCATTGCAACATCTCCCGGGGCCCTCAAGGCTTGGCGCGCAGACATTACTTGTATGCCTATAGTACGGTAGACATCCCAACATAATCCTTGCACGATCGCTCTATAGAGTCTATGGTCTATAACCTCTATATTAAATATTTTGGAATAGGAACTAAATTATACCTCCCAATACTAAAGTAAGGTATATGGTATACAATTCCTATACCACTATCTCTTCCTAATCAGGCCCAGAAGCCTGAGATAATAAAAGCTCTCAGTCGATATAGTATCAGCCCTTTACCAGCAATACCCTGAGCGTCTTAAAAGTTTAGGTTTAGGGTTTAGGGATCACTCAATATTTGAGCAATTGGTATTTGGATAATAGTCATTGCACTGTCGGTTTGAACCTGGACCCTTGGACCCTTGGATTCTTGGACCCTTGGACCCTAACCCGAAACGCTAAACCCTTACACCCTAAACCCCTAACCCCTAAACCCTCTCTTCGTAGGGTACTACTTACCCGAGGGCAGCATGCTTCCCGCATAATTCGACCTGAGGCCCTGAACTCCTGACCTGCGAACGAAAATGTTCAATCCTATATCAGACAAGCCGCAAGCCTGTTACCTCTATGTTGAGAGGGCTACTGCCTGTTTGGTATAGGGGCAATCCCTTACTTAGTCGCAGTGTCATTCTAAAACCCTAACTTCTATCAGCTTTAGAGGCCCTACAGCCTGTATCCTAGACCCCAATCCAGGAAGCCACCTCCCAAATCATGGTAGCCACCAAGCACAAGTCGAAGCAAAAACTGAAGTCCTCCAATCAGAAGTTCCGGGTTTCGGGGTGGGGTTGCCTGTGAGGTTCGGGGTTTACGCTTTGGGGCTAAACCGTTCAAGGCTGTTGATTCTTGATCCTATAGCACACCTTTCGCCACCCTGACATAACCTCAACCAGAAAGGCACAAAACCTATACACCCAGGTAAACCGTTTGAGATGTTAGCTACAGGCAGTATTCCCTGTAAAATTGTTGGACATGGGGAACATATTAGAGACTTAGCTAGGAAACCAAAGGGACGCCCTCTGTCCACCCTGTCGCTTGGTAACCCTAGTTATGACTGTAGCTCATATCAACTTCTACATAATGTAGCCCCAGTTTCCATTTCATGTTCCATGTTCTTTTCCATGTGATTCTCCATTTTTGGTGCAATACACATCCCTATATACCCCGACATACCCCTTAAAGGGACCTAGGATTTCCATTCAATTTTCCATGTTCTTTTACATTTGACTCTCCCATATAATAGTTTTCATTGTCTTTTTCATTCCCCAGTGGTCCTTGAAGGCATCCTTCCTGTTCTGAAAGGCAAAGTAGCCTAAGCTGCCAACCTCCTGCTACTGGCTTTGGGCTCTTGCATGACCTTGTCGTCCGCGGACGAGGGTTCAGGATTTTGAGTTCAGATCCTCAGAATGAGGGTCGAGGGCTTAAACTTGGAAGGCTCATGCGTTTCCGGCATATTTCCGGTGGTGGAAAGCTTGTTGCTACTGATGATGACGATGATGCTTGCTTCGGTTTCGGGCAGACATTCCTCCTCCGTCCCTTCCTCCTTCTATCTCCTTCTGCCATTGCCTCTGCTACTGCTACAGCTACTGCGATCGCCGCCACCACCTCCTCCTCTTCTACTTGCAATTCTTGATCCTCCTTCACCACTAGACTTACCGAAGAGAGCCACTCCCATGCAGGGCGTACTGTCAGAAACCTGCTCTGGGAACGAGGCACCATACGGGCCATCATTACCAATACGATTTTGAAGTCTCTTCTGGGTACCCTACATCGTAGTTCTGCAAGGCGTCGAGGACCATCACAATTGATAAAGGGCAAGCCAACAGAGACAGGCGATGGGGATATGGCCCGGGGCCCTTGGACGAAGTCAGCGTCTGCAGCTCGGCTCAAACAAAACGCGAGAATGCCGCAGAGCCTTTGACGAACTCTGCCGGATGCAGAATTTCGAATGCTCGCAGGAATTCCATGAAGGGGCAGAAGGGAAGCGTTTACAAACCCAGCCATCCCAAGCTTCTGCTGAGGCAAACCGAGACATGAAGGCTACTCTCGACGAAGATTCGACGAATGCCCAAGCCTTGGACGAAGTTCTGGGTCATTCACCCCGAAGCTGCCGGCTTGTCAACATGGCCGGGGAAGGGTTGCTGCTTCGCCGAGCTTTCTTGAGAGGCTGCCGGTCACATCCCCTCTTGCCGTCCCTCTTGCTTTGCCCGCCCACATCAATTCGAACAAAAAACGGCTCAACTCCAGCTAGAGGAGACGTAAGTTCCAAGACAGCTTGCAGAGCAACAAAGTAGAGCAAAACCTGGCAAAGCGGCGAACAGTGATCTCAAAGGTGAAGAAGAAGCAGAAGGCGTTGTCCACGATCTGCCCACGAATAGACTAAGCATGGAAAGTACTATATAGTATTTTGGGGTAATATATAGGGAATAATGGAAGAGAACACGGAAACCGCTGTAGGCTTAGGTTTTCAGTGCAAGTTTTCTCAAAAGCATGATGTTTTATTGAGGGATCCTTCTGGCAGAGCTTTTGCTGCTTTGCGGTTGGCCCGCTGGTCACTTAATGGGCTTCCCTTCACAGTCTTCTTTTGCCGTCTACCCTTTTATTCAGGGGCGCCTCATGGAATTGCTTGAGCGGGGAAATGAACCCCTTGACACTACATCTGGGCAAACCATCCTGATCCTGCAACCCTTTTTCATTGTGGGGGTTTCTCAAAACAGGAGGCCCTGTAAGACCCGAGGGATACATCGGCACTACAAGGGGTTCCTCTTAGGGATTTCGTGGGGATAACTTCGAGAAATTCCAGGAGAGTATCTTCTCCCTCCCTTCCTCTGATTTGACACTCTGTCTTGCTGCGTGGGTTGCACGGGAATTTAGCAACATGACGACATGACGCCCTTGTGACATTTTTTAGAAGACACCTTTTAAGCCCGTTGAATCCCCACAGAACTCAGTAGAGCTCCAGGATCGCCAAGAACAGAACTGATTTGAGACACATGCTGCTCTTGAGCAACCTTAACAGTCGATATTGTATGTTCCCATAAATAGGGGGCAGGGGGACGCCAATATATACCCCCGAAGTAAGTACGATAATCCTTTTTATTAGGAGCCCCGCAAGGGTACCCCTAATTTTGGGAAACCCCGGTAAAACTGATATAATGATGTCCTTGCGCAATCCTATCTCAAACCATGCTCCACAAGGATATCCGCACTGATCTACACACCGGTCCAAGTCTTGTTCCGGCTGCGGTTAAGGAACTTGCGTTCACTTACCCCCACGTGAGCCATAATCTAAACTCCTTAAGGGGTCATATAGGGTTTTATATAGGGGACTACTATAGGGGTTATTAAGGGGGATACTAGGAGTTTAGACTATAGCTCACGTGGAAACCAACTTGCTTACTACTTAACAGCAAGTTGTGGTTATCTACATTAAGTTCCTCAACAGCAATCAAGCAACGACGCTCAGTAGCCTGCAATACAGATGCGTAGCTAACAATGGTGACCTCGCAGCGAAGAATCGTATCTCTTCACTCTACACCAGATGGCAGTGCTTATATGGGTATTATACTCATTGGTATTGCACTGAATGGTATCGAAATTGTCCCGGCGAATGCTTGTCGGGAAGGCTTTTAATGGCTCAGGCCTTTCGTACATACCCTAACATACTATGCATCATTCCTTGAGCCGCTGTTTACCCCTCTAAAGCCTGGCACCCATAGAGGTGATGCCTGGAAGATTGCCGGGGACTCAATCTCAAGCTCTGCACTGTTCCTGGAGGAAGTACGAGAAGGTTCGAGGCTTAGGGCTTCGTGTCCCGAACGATGCGGGCTTTGTCTTTACCAGTTTGTGGTCGTTTTAGCCAAATCTGTATGAGCTTGGGTGACAAGTCAAGATCTCTGTGCTGTCTGTCTTCTTGCCAAAATGGAGGACCTGGATATCACCTTGTGCTACACACCACCTTTGAATGCTTCTGTCTCTCAGCCTGCCAGAACCTTGAGGGTTGAGTTCCATCACAGAGTCTTGGCCGCCCCAAACAGCCTTGTCAAGCTCTTGTCCTGACAAGCCTAATCCAACGTGGCTAACCCCAACTCTGCACGGATTGTACGGTGGCCTTCAAGATGTTGCTTATAGTACTAGTGGCAAGAAGAATTCAAGCCTAGTGTCAACTGAACAGATGAACTGCAATACCTTGGAAGCTCTGCTGCTTTGTGTGCACACTTGGCTTTGATGAGCCCAGCATAGAATTGACTACAACAGCATTTAGGGGTCCACATAACCCAATGTAGGTCATATTTGCAGACTTTAGGACTTTAGGGTCCAATGTTGGTATTATTTGTATACTTGGATGAATATGCGAAGGTCCAAGGCACAAATCCGTGTCGATGCCAATCCACAAGGCGTTCGCGATCTGGTGTCACGGCTTCATTTACTGGTGCTTGAAGGAGAGTGGGTGAGTGGATCCTTATAATACTCCCCATATAATCCCCATGTATACCCCTAAAATAATCCCTATATTCACTCCCCTGCTCCCCTTTAAGCACCAGGGAGTTGATTGAGAGCTCTCATGGAAGCCAGTCAACTGTCAATTGCAACTTTCGCAGGGCTCCAGTGAACTAGGATCCCTTTGTGCTGCAGCAATCCTTAGCATGGGGACCCCCTCAAAAAAATGTAATGTTCGTTTGGCATATGAGGACTGTGACGCCTTTGCAAGTCCTGCCCTCATGGTTTCTTCGTGCTTTGCAGTCAAGGGCTTCAGCCAAGCACAGCCCCCTCAAATTGGCATGTAACAGGCAATGCGGGTTTAAAAGCTGTGTCTCTGGATGGCTGCAGTGCAATACTGACATCTAACATCTCGAGCCCCTTCCTTCACACAAGAAACCTGAGCTCCCAAACCACTTCTGCACTCCGTGTATGGTCTTCCCCTCCAAGCGAACTGAACTAGATCCCCATAAACGAAACTATACTGAGAACAACCTTGCTTTTTGGGAAGTGGGATCTATACCTAGGGAGGACTTCGATTCAGGCAAAGGGCAATCACCATCATCGTGATAGACTTGAAGGTTGCGTCGCGCGCGATTGCCTGGCACCTCCGTTTTGGGCTTCATCATTTGGAGGAAAAAGGGTTTGGGAACTGCCTCCACCCGGTAAAATATGGGAACTATACATGGGTTGTATAAGGGTTCTTGTGGATCTCCTAAGGGTATCCAACTCTTAGCTCCTTCCAGGGGTCCTTGGTGCAAGCCAATGAGATGATTACCCAGTAACCAGCAGGATTCGCCAATGGAAAGCCACCTCGTAGTGGGTCACTTTCTTCATAGCGTCTTTGCAAGCTCCGCGTTGCTGAGCTCGGCGGAAATTCAACTACCCTAACGCCTGCAGCCGTTCGGTAACCAGGACGCATGACTTGTTTACCACCGCTACCGGTTAGTTGAACCTGAACGAAGTCCACGGTTCGTCTTGGCTTTCGTGGGAAGTCCTACAACACAAGGACAACTCGTTTTACAAGGTGTGAAAGTCCTCAAAGTCAACCAATGATCACCTACCGTGCAAGAGTGTTTCTTGTTTTGTTGTTTGGTCGTTTTTTGTTTTTTGGGTTGTCCGGTTTTTCTTGTTCTCTGTTTGGGCGGTGGCGTGTTTGTTTTGTTTGCTGTTTGAGCGCGGGCGTGGCCCCCGCCCGAACAGCAAAAACCAAAACATGCACCCGCTCAAACAGCAAAAAAACACATCGCGGGCCAGGGAGGGGTCGTGTTGTTCTTGCTGTTTGGGCAGGCCGGGGAGAGGTCGTGCTTTTCTTTTTTGCTGTTTGGGCGGGCCGGGGAGAGGGCGTGTTTTTTTTGTTGATTGGGCGGGTGGCGTGTTGATTTTTTTGCTGTTTGGGCGNNACTTACCGGTCTGCCTGGCTCAGCTTTAAGGGGCCCAACAACAAAAAACGACCAAACAGCAACAAAACACACACACGGGTTCCATCACGTACCTCTTTAACTGAGAACCATGGGTCCAAAAGGGGAAAGAACCATATTTGCTGTGACTAGGATATATCATCAGGCATATCTATGGAGATTTGAAGGAAACTATACGGGACCTTGCTGATAAATTGGGGTCATTCTTCTTGCGAATGCTTAAAATCGTAGTTTCAGTGAATCGGGCGACACCAACATAAACCTCAAAACGCCCCCACCTGCTTTGTGGGAACCTTCAAACAGAGACCCCAAAGTTCTGGATCCCCCCATATCTTAGAAACCTGCTGCCCTGAACGCTAACCCCAAAACCCTGAACCTTAAACCCTGAACTCTAAACCCTAACCCCTGGGACTGAGACGTGGCCTGCCAGTCGTCTTGTAGATAGCCTGCGGCAGGTGCTTGCATCATGCTCCAATCAAACTGCAAGGGCTGCAAAGGGGCTTCTCTAAACCCTAAACCCAGGGACCCCAGCAATACAGTAGATGGGGTTACAAGGGGAGTCCAGGCTTCCTATCAACAACTCTTTGGAGATGCTTTCAAAAAAAATCTCGCAATCATAGGAGACTATCCCCCAGTAAGGAAGAGACACCTGAAATCCTTCAGGAGCCCAACCTCCAGCCTTGAACTACGCATGGAACTTGCAGAGACCCCTCTGCAGATTCAAACCAGAGTTGCTGCAGATTTGGTAACCCCACCTGCCATAGGAGTATCATATGATTAAAATGGGGCCGAGGAGTATCATGTGGCTACAATAGGGTCTTCCTTTTGTGCATCAGGGCTGGCAAAACCCCCTTACTGAGATTAGCGTCCCGCTGAAAATTGACTGTACGGGGCTCCATGTGGATCTGGGGTAGGATGGATCCTCGCTCTATAAGCACAAAAGCAGGCTTCCCTACTTGAAGGGGCGCGGTACTCTTAACGTGCATAGTAGTATATAGTAGTGTATTCATCACACAATAATAAGTCTCCTAAGTCTGGTAGCCATAGTTGGGCGTAGTACGAAATTTTGGATACAAGAGGTCATAAGCTCGATAGGCCGGAGCCATCTAGCTTGCTTGCCGAGTATTTTTGCTGGTCGCTGGACAACTATGCTGATATTCCTGTTAAAAACATTCAGACAAAACATTAGCATCTAAGTCTATGTCTGTTGGGGGGTGAAAATATCACTCCTGGGAACCCCAGGCCCTTGTGAGGTTGAACATGGATGATTGGGGTCCCTATTACGGCTTCTCCAGGCTGTACTTTGATCCTCATATTCTTAGCTGCGACTGCGGCCCACGAAGCCTTTTCTCCCATTCACAGGCAGAAGCCGAAATTCCCCGTATTCACTATGTTTCACAGTGGTGGATCTTGAGAGTGGTACAAGCCCCTTCAGTAGCAATATTTCTGCGCAGCATCATGGGATGATCCTACACACCACACATGAAGACACTATAGCTGTGGCTACAGACGTCTTGAATAAGGCAAGGGCAGTGGCTCTCAATGTGCAACCTTGTTTGCAAACCTGCATAACCCTAGATCCTAAACCTTAATTCTATAAACCCTAAAGGGGCTCGGGGCCTCAGGGTCGTACTCGGGGGCGAAGAGAGTGGCACGGATCTTGTCTTTCATCTTATCGGCGTCCGGGAACATGGCCCCTTTCAGGGTTTAGCGTTTGGGGAATAGTTTCCAAAAAGCAGGGGGGGCCCAATCTACACCACCGACCCAAATGGGGCCCCTCACCTAAAAATTAGCAGGGAAGGAATGGTCCAGAGTCCAGAGCCTGGTTGTAGCGAATCCCGCATGTACTCAAATCCGAATACGGGTCGAGGTGCCCAATTACAATGTAGTTTGGGCCCAAGCCAACATGCGAACTAATTTGGGCCCACAAGAAACCCGATTGTAATACTTGGATAAGGGAACTCAAGAAAGCGAAGCCGTCATGCCCTAGCCTGTGTCAACTGACTGTCCCCTAATAAATCTAAGCTCATGAGCGGTAAGGGTTTGAACAAGGTTTTTGGCACGTTGTTACCTGACATTTGTGGGTTTCGCGGTTGACGTGTCTTGATGATAGTGGAACCGCGTGGTGTGTCCTACTATGTCGACCGCCAGAGATTGACAGCTCAGGGCATGGTGGCTACCAAAAGACTCCTATGTAGTTCCTTTTTGGTATTGCTATGGTTTTTGGTAAGGGATTATAGTATACTACCCAACTAGGCACTACATAGGAGGGTCTGGATAGAGGCTGACCATGCAAGTGCAAATTTATCATAGGCGTGGGTCCTATACTTCCTATGAGAATTCTGCGCCTGAGCAAGTCCCTGACAAACAGCTAGCACTCGTCCTGTGCATTCCTTAATGCGCCACCCTGGTTCAGCTGATAGCACGCGGCCTTGAGAAAAAAGGCCGAATCCTTCCGGCTGTGGCGAGTTTGCACGCTTCAGCATAGGCTCCTGCACAGGCGTGTCTCCGACAACTGCAGGATCAAGCAGCGTCTAGAGAAAGCTTCAGGCACCCTATCCCAGCGTCTGCTACGGTCAGGAGCCACCTGTCAGTAGCTCAGTGTTACGCAGGATGGTCTTGTGACCTTCGTAGCACTGCCAGCATCATCGTCATGACGCTTTTTATCATCAGGACCACCATTTTTCAGAGCCACCACTTTATCATCAACATTGTCTTGCCAGGACGGCTAGCATCTTCTTGCGACAACTGACCTAGCTCACTGTTCTTGTAGATGTTAATATTGCATTGTTCCTGCTATTGCCTCTATCAGCACACCTGAGGCACCAAGCAGTAAAGGGGTCAGAACTGTTGTATAGGCAGCTGCATGGATTGACATCATCATCATCATCATCGTCATCATCATCATCATCATCATCAAGCATCACCGTCATCATCACCATCATCATGAGCATGACACTATCAATAATAATGCGATTCATAATAATCGGGACAAGACTAACAACGACATGGTTCACCTCCAACTACTATTCACTGCCAGCTTTACTACTTACTACGTCTGACTGCCACTTGCGATGCTACATTGGCACAACTAACATGCAGTCCGAAAAGGGGCCCTACAAAGACCGCTGCCCTTTCAAAGCCACTTGCTCAGAGTCTGTGAATATCTTTCACAGCAAGACGCGTAGGCCAGGATAAGTGTTATCTAGGTCTAGACTGTCATCACAGTCCCATAGCCTCTACAATCTGCAAATGGCCGTTCATGGGTCATGGTTGTGTCCGGGAACTGAAACCCCAGTTGAGGGATAAGGGCTTAAGGGGAATGCCAATTACTTTGCTCTTGGAAACCTAAAGGTAATCGTGCTGCCCATCTAGGCCTCAAGCTCTGAACACTAAACGAGCCTTCAACCTTGGGTGGCTGATACTTCCACCAACACGTGCCTCCTGGTTTGCATGGAAAAGAATGTGGAAAAGATCATAACATTGGTGATTTTAAGCTATCCACACCAGACCCCTGGTCGGAGCTAGAAAGTGGAACCCCCTTTAAAGGTGTCTAGAAACTTCCCCGAGCATATGGTACCATATGGGGGCTGCTACTTTCTAGATCCTCCCAGGGGTCTGCGGCCCCTAATCCCGAAACCCTGAACCCCTAAACCCTAAGCCCCTAAACCATCAACCCGAAACCCTAAAACCCTAACCCTAAACCCTAAAAATCCCCAGAAAGGCCCGAGCCACCTTCAAGTTGACCTTGGCTGCCATGGGATCCTTCAGCTGTCTGGATGGGCTAGGGTAGGTTTAGGGCTTAGGGTTTAGGGTTTGGGGTCTATGCTTCAGGGTTTAGGGTTCCGAGTCCAGGGCCCAGAATTTCAATCTACTTCGCCCGAATCTTCTAGTACTTTGGGTTCAAGTAGAGCGCGATGTTGGGTAACTAGGCTTTCCATGTAGGGTCTAGTGTTTGGAATATAGAAATTAAGGGCCATGAATACTAAACAGGTCTTTTCGTACCTACTCTGGACTGATGGATGGTTTAGGGTAAAAGGAAGCTGGGATTTGCAACTTGCAACCCCTAAACCCTAAACCCCTAACCCTACAATTCAAAACCCTAAGCATCAAAACCCTTAAGCCCTTGGGGACCCAGTCTTCAAATGATACCGGCTGTGGGTTGGGCTATATCAGGCCCATGTGCAAGATCTAATGGGAGCACAGCGCGCGAATTGAAACAAGTCAAGAAGATGTTGCCTCAGCTGAAAAAACTGAGCTCTGAGGCAGGAAACGCAATAGCTTTTGCTTGCACTAGGGCTTACACGCTTGCTGGAGGTTCGAGGCAGTGATGCTCGGCTTCTAGCCCAAGTATAAGAAGCCCCCTAAGGCTCCTAAAGTGGTTCTAGTTGGGTTAGACGTGAAAGTTATACTTAGGTTGTGCTTACTAAGCACCTAACCCATACATGTACATCACCAGTTTCCATTTCATTTTCCTGGGAATTATCCATTGTATTTGGGTCAAACTACCTTGAGGCGCAATAGACCTCCAGTTGAGTTTGGGAGGAATCTGGGCTCCTGCAACTCCCTGGATAGTAGTCTTGAAGGAGCAATTATTTCTCTATACCGATGCCATAAATGTTGACCAGTTTCGCATGAGATCCACGCACTCATGCACGCAATCAATCGTTCATTCCTTCGGTCATTCCTTCTTTTCTTCTATTTTTCTTTCATTCGCGTGACCTATCAGTTTTGCTGCGCTGCTTGCGTGACAAACATGATTGCCTAAGCTGAGTCACAGTAATCAGCAGCTCATGGAATAGTTAGGGGTTCTCCACCCGAGGACCACCCCGCTGAAACCACGAGACACCAAGGCCAGACAACACTCTTGATCCCATTGGCGTTCAACGGGAAATGTTACTCCAGCTCCATGTGAGCTTCGTAGGCATGCCACAAGATATACACATGTGCGACCTAGAGTACAAATCCTAGCAGGCTTTAAACGTGCCTATTGCTAGAAAAGCCCAGTCTCACACGGCTGCTCAGTGGCACGCCCCCCTAGATTCAATCTCCAACATGCGAGCTATAGTCTAAACTCCTGATATCCCCGTTCATAGCCCCTGTAACGCTCCCCCATATAATTTCCTATATAACCCCCTTTTAAGGTGTTTAGGCTATAGCTCATGCTGTCTACCCCAGGTACTGAGGGATACGATGTAACACCAAAGCATGTCAGAGGTTTCAGGACCAAGTGTTGCACCTTTCTCCCACAGATGAGCTATAGGCTGTAGTCTAAACTCCTTAAGAAGGTTACATAGGGGTTTAGGGTTTAGGATTTAAGGTTTAGGGTCTAAGTTCTTTAAAGGGGGTGGTTATATAGGGGATTATTTCGGGGACTATTCTGGGGGTTATTAAGTTAGCAGACCCCTTGCCCAGT
>CAJNIZ010043274.1:43404-57442 GCA_905231905.1 Symbiodinium pilosum
GAGGGTCCGAGCCGCAATTAACTTTCGTCTTGGCCCCTTTCAAAGATAGTCTTGGAGGCAGATTTTCAAGTGTGGAATTCTGGAGAACCCGTATTTTATATTAGGGGGTGGTTTAATATTGGGAGGAAGCGATTAGCCCTTACTATGTGGACTGCCTAGAAGGGACTCCAAATTTTTGCATACCCCACATCACAAGCGTTTGAAGGCAAAGACTCCGGACCGTTGCCTGCATGTTAGGTAAAGGGTTTATGGCAGATCATCCGAGTTTTGGGTGCATGTCCAGCTTTTGATTGTGACTTGAGACAATGACAAGTAGACTTGCTCCATACTGTGCACTGCGACACTTCCAAATATCGCACGCCTAGCCGCCTCTCTATAAGGCACACTGCAGACGTCGTGTCTATGAAGAGCAGATTATCAGCAAGGAGCCCTAACCTCAAGAAGAAATCCCGTTGACCACAACAGTTCGCACTTCTCTCACCCCCGGTCCTCCACACTCTTCCCTTGCAAAGCCATGGTTCAAGGATCGGAAAAGTTTTGCGCGCAAGGCTTCAGTGCAACAGACAAGAAAGGCCCAAACCTCCCGGCACAAGCTGCACTAGAAAACCGATCCCCAACTTGAAAAATCTGCCTTCCAGCACCAATAAGAGGTTGCAGTAGCATATCCTAGCCACAAGGAGACGTGGAGGGGCGGTTTGAGCACAAGCTGCTGTCAGAAAGAACAAAACCTTCATCTCAGGAAGTATCCAGTTGCATCATGTCTCCCATGTACAGCAAGCGGGGATGCCGACTGCACAGGAGCCTACTATGATGACCACCACCTTGTATAACCCATCTAGCCCTTACATGATCAACATGTTCCTGGATTGTCATCATTGTCATCATCATAAGTAAGGGTTTAGGGTCTATGGTTCTTGGGATTAGGGTTGAGGGTTTAGGGTTTGGGAATTGGGGTTCAGCGTCTATGGTTTTGGCATTAGGCCAGATCGCCATTAATGATGCCTCCTACAACCCCTTAGCATCTGGCAGACGAACTCCCAGCTACAAGGCTTTAGAGAAGCCACTCGCTTCCCCGGAGAAAAAAAAAACACTCCTCCACACCTCAATATGCAGAAAAGATCTAGAAGAGTAAGTATCTGCCAGGGATCAGATTTGAAGTGGGGGGTAGGGGATGTGTAACAGCAGGGAGGAGGGATATGCCTCTTCAGCTTTGTGACGGATACTTAGGTGATCCTACAATCGTTTTAATCAATGCAGAGGACCCTCGTCTTCTTTCGACTCGGATGGCAAGCGCAACATGGGCTGATTGTACCTGGATGTTTAAGTCTGAAGTACATAAATCTCAAGATAGGTCCCAAGTGGGGTGGGGCCGCTTTATCCCTACTTTTATCTCCGTACGCCAGAGTGCTTCTGTTAGGGGCCCTGAGAGGGTTGCCATTGTGTACTGCTTGGAATTACGAAGGGCATTCGATGCAATCAGTCAGTTTATTCAACATGACAGCACAGCCCTCAGGCACCATGGGCGATACAACCTAGAGAACCAACACTGAAGCAAGCCACTAAATAGTAGTGTCCATTTTATTTTCCCATTATCCCAACACAACCCCAATACAACACCAGCATAACCCCAATATAACCCCAAGGTAACCCCAAATTAACCGCAACATAGCTCGCATGAAAGCTGGATGCTTGGTGCAAAGAAACTTGGAGCCCTGTAGTCCCCTGAAATATAAAATGTATAGAATACGGGGTATATGGGGATCATATTTAGGGTTTAGGGTTTAGGGGTATATGAGGATCTTATACTAATATACCCAAAGCCATACTCTATCTACTTAGGGGAGGGGGGCTATATGGCTCTTACCTTGAACTCAGAGGCATGGGACAGCCAAAGTTGCTCAGCTCTAGCATGGAAGGGTAGTGGGGTTTTCGGCTTTAGGTGGGTAATTCCACTTCTTCTGCTGTTGCATGCAGCTGTATGGCTCCATTGGGTTTGCATGAAAGACGCGCTCTTTTTTCTTCCCTTGGACAAAGACAAAGCAGAAAGCGATTCATCTCAAAGAACCTTAGTGCCAGAAGACAATGAGAGCAGAAGTATGGTTGGAGGCCTTATTAAAGTACAAAAACATCTGGCAGAAACTGCCAACACCCTACAAGGTAACCTTACTTACTTGGGGGACACATGACCCCTAATACTGGATCCTTGTAGCCCTCTAAAGGGTAGGCGGGAGGTCTAGGTACTCATTTTCTCAACATCAGCTCTGGGCCTATGTTGTCCCTTATACCCCTTGTCAGATGTTGGTGTCGTTTCACTAGTGAACCATGGCTCCATACGTTAGGTTGGGGTTTAGGGCATATAGGGTTTAAGGCTTCGGGTAGCACATGGGTTCCTAAGCACCTAGTTTGGGAGAATTCTGTGCCGTTATCAGGGGCCAATGTTCAGCATCTGGCTAGGAGCATCACCAACCAAATCAACGCCTATGACGTAGGATTAGAGTTTAGGAATGAGGGTAGTACGGTTTACATTGGCAGTTTGCCAAGCAATTCTTCACAGCCATCCAGGGACTGAACTAGGCATGTGGAAGCTTCCGACATATGCTCGGAGCTGTTTGAGTCGTGGGCCCGTTTAGATGGGGAATACTATGTTGAGCAAGAAGAGTTCGTAACTAAATCCAGCTCCGAAACACGTTTGGCTGCTGAGGGAGCTGCGTCTGCGACCACAGCAACTTGCCAAAGTCCGTCTTGGATATGGCAAGCCTTCTGTGTACCTGCGGATGCAGATAGCCAAAGTGAAAGATTCCTCATCATTCCGTTGAGGAAGGAAACTCAGAACCCACAAGCGCACTAATTTTTTGGTTGTTTTTGATCCCCTCAGCCCCCATTGACTCTGACAATGGGTAGGAATTTGACTTGGGATGGAGAGGACGGAGTGACACAGCTCTCCATGACTTGCGGCGGGCTTTATGGAGAAGATGATGGACTTTCTGAAGACCTTTGTAGGGCTGACTAACATTCAGGTCCACATCTTGCACCGCTGCACCCCAAACCCCAAACCCAAAGCCCCAAACCCTAAACCTTCTAGACCCAAAACGTGCTACGCAAGCGACCAAATACAAGGGCCCTGAACGCGAGGCCCGCGAGAGCAAAGGACCAAAACCTAGGCCTGTGCCCTAAGCCCCATGTAATCCCTATGGGGTTCCCAGGAATTAGGGGTACCTTTTGGTGGTTCCCTATAATTAATTAAAGACTGTAGTGTTTTGGGGTCTACATTGGGGTCCTCTGCCATATAATTCCTATATATAACCCCTGTAATGGTTGAAGTAAAGCGCTGGTCGACATTGGAGCCTCTAAGACTAGCACTGCGCTTCTTGGAGGGTCCCTTTGCTGGCTCTAAATAGCACGCCGGAAGATACCATGACATCACTATTACTATCAGTACTCTATTTTAGAGTCAACAAGGCTTGATTCCCCGCAACCACCCCGCCTACGCCAGAACAAAGTTGCAGTGCGGACAAAAGTTTGCGCCAACCACGCCCGGCATGGCTTTGCCACACCTTGGGCAGGTCCGGGCTGAAGCCACTGAGGCAGAAACCTTTCAGTAATTAAGTATTACTACGATTATTATTGCGATTATTCTATCACTACTATGATTATTACTACTGTTATACTATTATAAATGAAGTTGAACTCAACTTGAAAAGACCATAACCCAGCAGCATTGGACTGTTGAATGCAAGTTTCCATATGGTTTCTGAGCTCCGAGCCTCCCCCATAAGCCCAACCAGTCACTTCCGCAAGCGTGACAAAAGTCTGTGAGGCTGTAGACTCTCACCTGAAGCCTATAGCTATATTAAACCCTAAACCTAAAACTCACCTAGCTCCAGAGTCTGCCCTTTCTCAATGGATTTTGTATAAAAAAGCAACAAAAGATTCCTCAGATCAGCCTTTTTAAAGGGATTTTGTCAAAGATTCCCAAGATCAGCCCAAAACCCTAAACCCTAAGCCCCAAAACCCTAAACAAGACTGTGGCATACGAGGCTGCCGCCGGGGGCAGTTGGCTGGTGTTGGCTTGGCCTGCATCTGGCGACTTGTTGTTGTTTTGAGGGTTTAGTGTTTAGGGGTCCAGGATCCAGGGCTTAGGATTTTGGGGAGCTTGGGGTTTCTTCTTCTCTCTCTCCCTCTCTCCTGACTGGGGCTTAGTAGGGAGTAAGGGAATGTATTATATGTAGGGACCATATCCTCTTATTCCCTACTAAGATCCAATTAATCTCCCTCTCTCTCGCTGTCTGTCCTTCTTGTGATTCTTCTTTGTCTTCGTCTCTACGCATATACACTTCACAGGCTGTCTAGGATTCACATCTGTTTGGACGTGCACGGCAACTAGAATCTGATTATGTCATAAAGTGAAAATCCTATAGCAACCATACGAGGGGGACGTACGGGGCTTACAGACAGTTGGGTTATAACTACCGTGATAATCGCGTTATAACTGCTCTGAACCTCCCAGTGGGGACATTGACCTGGATGGGGTTCCGTGCAGGATCTCGAAGGTACAGCATCGTTGCCTAGTTGGATGTTTAGCATATAATGTATTTGTATAAGAGCTACAGTACTACTTCCAACAACATATGCTAAACTACCAAAGGTATCCCTACATCCACCATTCCTGGTCCCCTCGTAACCCTACTAGTAACGGTAACACAATCAGTCGCCAACCTAGATACTGCAGCAGCATTTCTGCACGGCCCACATCAAACCCCACATGGCCACAACGTGGTTTTTCTGAAGCGGCGCTACTACCCAGCCCCTACTATGCAGTCCCTTTATGGGTTGTATAGTATGAAGACCTTACCAAAAACATAACAAACCCGAAAAGGAACTACATAGGAGCCCTTGGGTATCTTGAGACTTCCAGTCTGTCCTTGAGGCCTTATCTCCTGCCCACCACTTGGTAAAATGCCTTGCCCATGATGCGCCCAGGATACTGGGAACCCCAAAAAGTACAATCGCTGGTCCATCATTGCCCGACGTGTTCATTCCTGTATTCCAAAAAACTATGTCGGAACGCACGGCCCAATGCAACCTCAACAGAAAGATTCTGATGAATTTCAGGGTTTACCCAGGCCCCAAAAGTAGATAACATAATAGCCCAAAATCCTCTAAAACAGGCCCAGCAGGCCATTATTTTTTACATACTTTTGGGGTGCAGGTAAGGCTTCCCTACCCAGACCCCTGGGAGGATCTAAACATTCGATCCCCTATATAGACCAATTATAACCCCTATATAATCCTTATATAATTCCCCCTATGGTTCTAGGGGATCTAATTTTTAGATCCTTTTGGGGGTCTGGGTAGTGCCAGATCTTGCCGGCTCCGGGCCTCCTCGCGAATGGGCCTGAAATCAAGACACATTCAGGTATGAGAGGGGGTACCCATTGGGGTAATATCAGGGTTATGTAGGGATAATGGAAAAGAAAATGGAAACTATAGGGGATTCTAGGGATTATTATATAGAGGTTATATAGGAATTATAGGGTATATATTGGGGGTTATATAGGGATACTGGAAAAGAAAATGGAAGCTACTATATTATAAAGGGGCTATGCAGTGATACTCTTAGACTCTTGGAGTCTACGCAGGCAGCGTGGGAGTATAGTCCCCCTTAAGTAGATAGACTATGGGGTATATGGCGATCTTATTATAGTATACCCAAAGCCATATTCTATCTACTTAAGGGGGACTATATCCATGTACAGTTCTACAGGGCGACAAGATGATAGTCCTTTTAGGGGTTTTTTGGACAACCCTCGTTGCGGTATGTTGAAAGGATGGGACCCCTATCAAGCTAACATACAATAGCATGGGGATTACAGCTCCACAGGATCTTGCAGTAGAGGGTTACCCCAAGGGTTCATGATACATAATTGTCATATACTATACCCCCTCCAAAACCTTAATGACGATGCAAAGTGAAAGAACCACAAAGTATTTGGTAATTGTGTGATGAACCCTTACAGGGTTGGGGTTCAACGATGCAATTGCGACAAAACCTCTGAACGATCCACCTGAGGTCTTTAGAGCTCTCTGTTAGTTACTTTAAGATTCCTGCCCGAATCATTCCTACATAGTTCTGTCGGTGTTCTAGAAATTAAAGAGGGCAGGGAGCATGGAGGTCCTCAAGAGCACGTACATGCACAGAATAGCAAGAGTCTCCCGAGAGTCCTTTTTGCCCTTCATTCCGGCTTCAGAACAGGCTACCCAGACCCCTGGGAGGATCTAAAAAAATGATCCCCTATATAGACCCATCATAACCCCTATATAATCCTTATATAATTTCCCCTACGGTTCTAGGGGATCTAATTTTTAGATCCTTTTGGGGGTCTGGGTAGCCAGTTAGCAGCACAAAACTCACGACCAGACTCGGCATCACAATGAGATGTCATCTCCACGTTCGACAGCACGGATGCTAGCCAGAAAACTTTCCCCAACTCCCCTGAAGAAGCTGAGCAAGGGGTTTCTCCAGACAGTTTAGTTGAGGTGCATGCGCGCAGAACTGAGGCATAGGCAGGTATAGAGGGTGCACGTGTTTTTGTAGACTGCATACATAGGAACCCAAGACAAGTCCTCATACATATGCTGAAGCCGCCCTAAGCCTTCATGGCCATCCGTCAAGTCTATGTGCTGAACTCCACCTGCTCTTGATGTAGCGAAGCCACACGACTCCCATTCCGAAGCAACCCAGGACCCCATCCCTAAGGGTCCAAGGACGCAAATAACAGGGTTTTAGGGCCCAAATACCATTAATAGTATAGCATTTGGGATAAAACCCTATCATTTGGATCCTTGGACACTTAGGGCATGTAAGCCCATGCCAAAGGACCATTCGCATGGTAGTTTCCCTAAAAGAGGCAACCCAATAGAGACCTCAAAATACTATGTCTCAAAATTTCTACCCATATTGGGAAACTCCAAAGAAGGCAACTGAAATGGACACTGCTATGCTATTGAGAGGCCTTGTAGGCCAGGAAGGTGTCCAGGCAGAGAAAAGCGCAGCAACGCCGGCCCCAACCTCCCGAAGGGCATCAGATAATGATCTCACGGCGATTTAATGCTTACTATGACGTTTATTACTACTTCGAATATTCTTTATTACTACTTGCCCTCTTACTACTAATGCTAGTACTCTTGTGAAATACGGCGATGACTACTGTTCTTCCAGGCTTAAGGATCACAGCTAGGAAGTTCTCAAGATGAGGGTTTTGGGCTTGGGGGTGCCTGGGGTATATGTAATGCGCCTGTGCAGTAAAGTTTGTGATGGCCATTCCTTATCAGAAATTGATTTCGGTTCAGAACTTTGGATAAAGACTGCATATGCAGGCGGATGGGGACATCACATGCGTGCAGCAGATGATCAAAAATGGAGCAACGTCGAAGAGTTCATGTGTACGAAGAGTTCATGTTTCCAAATATGTATATATACATATGCAATAAAGTTCACATATATATATATACACGTATACACACACGAATCACTTTGGCCCTTCGGGTTGGTCTCTAGAAATTTGGCATCTTAGCGCATACCTGTCTGTGTCCCCTGGAGAACAAGGCGAAGCCAATCCAAGCAACTCTGTGTGTTTTATTGAGTCCATGGGTTGAAAGGGTTTAGGGTTTAGGGTTTAGGGTTAACCCCACCAACTCTAATCCCAACGAAACTGAGGTAGTTCCGGTTTATTGTCAAGGCGGTCAAGGGCCAAAGACACATTGACATGAGGAAGCCTGAAGCCTGTCGTCTTTCCGGCGCTTTCGAGCCGTGGCCATCCATCTCTCAGTTGATGCTTTAGTCCCCCTGAAATAGATAGAGCAAGGCTTTGGGTATATCATAACAAGATCCCCATGTACCCAGTATTCTATCTTCTTACGGGGGACTATACCCACTGCCCATGCTGCATTGGAGCATAGGAAGTGTTCTCAACCTCAAGGCTTGGGATGCCGCCAAGACTCCAGCACTAGAGTGATATAGGTGTTATATAGGGAGAATAGAAAGATGGAAGCTGCTGTCGTATATTCGGGTTATATATCATCAACGAGGCCGCCTTCTAATGCACCACTTATTATGGCGGTGCAGGTGCAACCTTCAGAAGTTGCGGCACTTAACAAGCAGCACCCTCATTTTTAAATTTCCCAGCTCTGACACAAATTGCCACCCAGCTGAGTCGAGTGCACTTATTTTCCCAGGTTGAAGGGCATCCACGAGGGCGACCCACTCCAAATCTAACCACAGGTTGTCTTGCTGGAGGGGTGGCCACACTCGCAACGCGGCAGGTGGCACTGCTGCATGTCAGGGCTCCCACAATCGGATTATAGCAGTAGTAATAATAGGCATAATCAATAAGAAAATCGTAATACTAGCAGTTAACTAGTGTTTGTAAGTTACAGCGCCATGCAAAATGAAGGCGCTGTGGCGCAAACATATCTGGATGACTTGTGGAAGGGAGGCTGCCTGACCATGTCAGCTAATGCCGTAGCGCATACCTGTTTAGGTTCGCACATGTCGCAGAGGTGGCGGTGGTAGGCAAGCAATGCAAAGCCGCAGAAAGGGCATTTACTACATAACCCACTTTGTCCTAAATCTCTTCTGCAACTTCAGGGTCAGGAGAGGTACCGTGGCTGCCCTGTGCCACAAAGGATGCAAGGACAGTGAAGAACGGGAGATATATACGTCAAGGAAGCCCTGCTAACAACGGCTAATGCGGGTTGCAGTTTTTGTGCAGTCCCTCAGGACTCCTTCGTCTGGCAAGAGAATGCAGGGACCGTAAACAACGGAGGGCTACATGTCAAGGAAGCTCTGCTAAGAACAGTTGGTGCAGGTTGCAGCCTGTAGATAGTCCTTCAAGATTCCCTTGACGAGTAATACACAATCAAATCACGACCGAAACGAGAAGCTGAAGGACCATGTTTGAAAGCAGTAAATGGAAAATGCCTTTTTCTCAACGCTAGGACTCAGGTATACCCCTCGCGTCCCCTTGCGTACTTAGGAACCCCGAGAAATGATTCACGACTCCGTGCCGTAGTTTTCCCCCATGCAGAGGAAAGGGTCAGAGTCCGAGTAGATCCTACTCGCACATGGTTTAGGGATCAGCTTGGGTCATTCCCCCTTACAGTAGCTGTTATCACAATGGGTAATAGGGTTCATGATAGCCCCTTAATAAAACCCTTTGAGGGACAGTTAAGGTAAGGGGGGATAACCCAAGGTTACCCTAAACCCTAAACCCTAAACCCAAAACCCTAGGTTTCTAGGTTTGTGAAGTGGCCAGCGCGTGGTTGAATCCAAAGGATGAAATTTCTTTTACACAGACGCCATCATATCATATCAGAGGTTTAGGGTTTAAGGTTTAGGGATTATGACCCAAAAACGGATCCCCCCAGTTTGATTGCATTTCCAACCAACTGATATCTAAAGCCTGAGGGTAGATAAACGACTCCACTGAAGAAATGTAGCTCCGCACAAGCTAAACCCTAGATCATCCTCAACATTGACGTTCATGATGGGTAGCCCTTTTCTCTCGATTGCATTCTCGATATTTCCAGGTGTGGTTTCTGTTGGTTACCCTAAGGGTCCAGGTACCCAATAATCATATACTTACCCAAAACCTGTACTATAATCACAATTACCCAATATTCACGTACCTAATTATTGGGTACTTGGACCTTGGGGAAACACTAAACAGGCTCCCACAATCTCTGTACCGTCTATAGCCCTCATTATCGTCAAATCGGCATTGTGGATGGGTATATAGCCCTTTTCTCCCGATCACCTTGTTCTTCGTTTTTTGACCTTCATTTACGACTTCTTTGAGCCCGGTAGCGGCTATGGAGGTTACTCACCGAAAACAGAAGGCTAAACAGACTTTCCCGCAACTTGGAAGTACGAGAGCATCAAGGATAGAAACTCCCACATCTGTGTAATACATAGATTTATATATATATATACACATACACATAGACATACGCATATCTATACTTATATACAGATAACCGCACACACAGTATCTACATGTGTATCGGGGAGCCCAATATGGACCCACACATACTATGATCCTGCTTATGGGAACCCCCTCCAAGTTGGTATCCAAACTTCAGAAACCCCCGTATACATGTATCAAGAAATTCGAGACAAATCAAGCTTGCTGACGTAGCGCGTCACACCATCACCAGCAGCAAAAACTTCATCTTGCCGGTGGTTAGGAGGAATTTCTAACAAGGAACAAATTACGTACAGGGGCTGCCCACGGACTACTAGGGATTCCGATGGCCCAACAGAGGCATGATTCCAAACCCTAAACCCTTTACCGCGGTATGATTGATAGACTTTAGGGCCCAAAGCAGGTATCACTTGGGCTACAGTAGGGATTAGGGTTTATCCATTACGGCATTCACAACTAACCACCAGTCATTCCGCGTCTCTGGAAATGCGTCGGAACTTCGAGCAAATGTGCAGGGAAAGCCAAGGACTCTAAGTCTGTACACGGGGATTTCCACAAATTAGGGCCGCTTTCTTGGAGTCCCTATAAGAAGTACTATGGTAGAAACTAGCACATATTGCACATTTTGGGATCTAACGTCTACAGCTGGTACCTACTTCGAGTCCCTGAAAAAATGGTTCTGGCGATCTTGCGCCAGCATTGAGCAACATTAAGCTCCCGACAAATCTCAATCAGTCGAGAGCTGGGTTTTCTGGCTTTAAGTTGGCCAGTTTGAAATGGCATCGCTTTAGCGAGACCTTGATGTAGACCAACTGCTGCATCCGCCCGGAATTGCTCTAGATGTCAATCGTTCTGGCTTCTTCACGCTTGTGTCATTTCACTCTGCCAGAAGCATTTGTTTCCTGAAAGAATATTGATTTATGGTTGCTAGACTGCTAGACTTAAGCCCTTCTGTTTGCTGTCATTCATATAAGAGGTGGGTCGATACCTGTGAGATTCATCAGCCTCTGCTTGGAAAGCCAAACCCCGAAGCGGGGTCTAGGGACCCGATTCCAGAAAAGCCAGGCGGCATAAGCCACTTCAGCTGAAGCGAGCCCAATGTGCATAATCAGTCTGATTCGGCTTCGATGCTTGATCACCTCAGGCTATGTCCTTAGCCATGTTCTTGGTGCTGAAACGCCTCTGTGTGCAGGTCTCAAGTTGGTATGATGATTTCAAGACAAATAAGTCTGCAGAGGCAACCCTGCATGGGTATGTGCTCCGCATGGCTTAGGTGCAGCAGCATGGAAATTTCATGAGATCATCAGAATCTTGAATTTGGCGCTTGCCTGAGACGTGGCATAGGATGAGGCCAAACACAAAGTGACTGCTATGTGCGCAAACAGCTTGAATCCGGCATGTGTAGGACAGTGCAAGACGATCAAATGGTCTCGGCAGCATTGATCGTGCAATTGAGAAACTGATAAAAATTTTGAGAAAGAAAAGGTTTCAGCTGAGCCTCAGCTTGGAACAACACTCAAAAAAGGCAGCAAAATGCCGCTCAAGCAGCACGCGTGCACATTGACGGCTTCTGAGCATCTTGCGGGTGGGTCTTTGAAACCATTTCCCGCTGCATCGGGACAGTGTGCGTAGGTCATAGGGCTGAAGGATCATTCACAAGTATAATTCCCCTTACGGAGGTAGAATATGGAATTGACTGAAATCATACAAAGGTTCCCATATACCCCATGTTGTACAAACTTAAGGGGGCTGTAATCCCAAAGGCTCTAGATGGCTGGGCCCTGGTTGGCTCCCTTGCGCTCCACTTCCTTGTTGAAACGTGCAAAGTACGGCCTTATGATTCTAATGGTTCAACATGAGCTATATCCCCTATGTTAAGGACTTGAGACTATGGCCCATATTTTGAGGAGTTGGTCTCTATCAACCCTATGGAGATGCGCACTTTCCGATGGCTAGTCCTCCTCCGAAGGCACAGCAACAACTGGAGGGGGTACGGCACCATCGCTCTGAGTCGTCACCTGGTGTTTTTCATCCAAGGCTTGTGAGCTAAGATTCAAGTTTGAGCAGGCTCCAGATTTCTAGTTTAGTTTCCCAAGGCCCAACGCAGACCCTAAAATATTATAATCCTTGTTGTAGGGACCCTCAAAAGGGTACGCCTAATTCCGGGATTTTCCAGATTTCAGGGCTTTAGGGTCAACAGCTTTCGTCGCTGTGGCCTGTCGCGGCATCGCGGCCAGTGCTTCTGCTTGAACATCATCCGAAAACTCCCAAGCCACCACCTTGTATCTAAGATTAGTACCTAAGATTAGAAGTATGGGCCCCTAATATGAGCCACAGTCTAAACTCCTAGTATTCCCGTTAGTAACCCCTATAATACTCACCTATATTATGATCTATATAGCCCCTTGAAGGAGTTTAGATTATGGCTCATGTGGGCCGTTAGGCCTTTTAGGGGGATTCAAGCTTTCAGCCGGCGGTGATGATGATATGCCTAGCCCTACCGGTCCAAGTACCCAATAATCAGATACTTACCCAAAACCTGTACCATAACCACTATTACGCAATACCTAATTATTGGGTACTTGGACCCTTAGGGTAGATGCAATCGATAGACCCCCGGATCCCAAGTAGTCACTACTCATGTACTTACTGAACGTTTATCTACAACCACTACTTGCAGGTTAAGGGTAATTAAGTATAGCCCTGTAGTTTCCATGTTCTTTTCCATTATCCCTAAATGACACCTAAAAAAACCAACAGATACCCCAAATTTTGGGAACTTCCCAAATCTCTCTAACAAAAGGTGCTCAGGGTCCATGAGGATGAGGATGAGGAGGAGACTCTGACATACTGTGGATTTTGGATACTAAAAATCCTGCTTTTAGGGTTTAGGGCTTAGGGCTGAGGGTTTCTGACCTCTGTATGCCATACAGTAGCACCATACTTCCCAAGGTGTATGGTACCTAGGCTTGTCGGGATTTTTTTGCATCCACCCTAGCTTATAAACCTTAGGTCGGGTTTGAATTTGATTGGGAAACTCCTCAATCATCGTCGGCCCCCAACCTAACAATCAAATAAGGCCTAACCCAATCTTACTTGGCACTTACCACCCAAGTTGTTAGGGGACTTGGGGGAGCTTTTAATCATGTTATGCAAACAATAACGTGTGGGTTATACTTACCCTGAACTTCCAACGAGAATCCTGATGGCATTCCTGCTGAGCAAGGGGGCATTACAAGGCTTTGGACGTGAAGCCAACATTTATCTGAGCAAGCCCAAAAAAATCAGAATCCCGAAGCCCTGAACCCTGGGCCCTTCTGGGTTATACATTCTCAATAAAGGGTCAGGGTGGGCTTGTTGGAGCTCGCGGTAATTGCAGTCTCTTAGATGTGGGTTTAGGGTTTAGTGTTTAAGGTTTAGGGATAGGGGCAGCCACGCTTTTCAGGTCAGAGGTAGCCAGAAGACACAGGTTAAGGCTTGGTTCGCAGTGTCTTGACTATGTTCAGGGTTTTGCCAATGGAATACGGCATACGGCGCATAGGGGGTAAAGTACAGGGAACGAATTCGATAAGGGCATGAAGGCCCCAACCTTGCATGGGATAAAGGACGACGCCAGACCTAATCTTGAGCATCCACAAAGGTTGCATTCTCAGAGTCGTCCCCTAAGGGTCCAAGTACCCAATAATCATATACTTACCCAAATCCTGTACTATAATCACAATTACCCAATACCAAAGTACCAATTTATTGGGCAGTTGGACCCTTAAGGATAGGAAACGTAGAAGACCAGCTGCATCTAACAGCTCCTTCGAAACAAGAGCCAAAGGGACAATCTCCTCTTGTTGAATTAGGAGACCCGAGAAAGGGACCCCTCCGTTTTCAACAGGAACAAATGTAGTCCCCGTTAAGTAGATAGAATATGGGGTAAAAAGGGATCATATTACAATATACCCAAAGCCATATTCTATCTACTTAAGGGGGACTATAGGTAATCACCCCTACAACCATTTGTGAAAGCCCATGTGGCTGAATACAGTGTATGGTATCGCCAGAGG
>CAJNIZ010043275.1:378-13606 GCA_905231905.1 Symbiodinium pilosum
GGCTTTAGGGTTGAGAGTTTAGGGGTTTAGGGCTTTAGGGTTTAGGGTTTTAGAGTGCAAGGCTGGGGGCTTAAGCCCAGGCAGCCCAATACCCCTTGATGAAGGGAAAACATCTTAAGTCATGCTACCATAGGGATCGAAATATCATTTAGGGTAGATTCCTTTCTCTCTAGAACCTCCGCGGCCTGTAGGGTGATTAAGACGCCATAAAGATCTTATACAGATATGGCATAATGCGCTCCAAAACCCTGTCCTCATGATTCAAACCCCTACATTCCGACATACAATCCCTTTTTTATACTTACCCGTATATAAACCCAGTTTCCACTCAGAGTGTCTTGTCCAATCGATTTGCCATTATTGCGATGAGTCAGGCCCTGGGTCTACAATGGGGATGAGTCGGGATGAGCTCTCAGCTCTCAAAACTACGTGGCACTTAGGAGCCCTACTAAGGGTAACCTCCAGGTGCCTAGAGTAGGAGTATAAGGGAATCCCAGAGGGTTAAGGGCAAGAGGTCCAAGCTATAACTTTTAAGTCCCAAGGAGAAAACCATAATGACTGTAGTTTCTATTTTCTTTTCCATTATCCCAATATAACCGCTATATAAACCCAAAACCCTAAACCCTAAGACCAGAGTTTCAGTCGATTTTCCTTTAGCACGCTCTTTTCCGCCTAGCCTTTAGGCTCCAGGGTGATGGGTAGCTTTTTTGGGGTTTAGAGTTTAGGGTTTAAGGTTTAGTTTACGGTTATTACAGGATTTAGGTAAGTCACCCCGACCTGAAAAACTGGACCATTATCGCTATAGCAACTTACCGAAGTCCTCGTGTTATTCAAGCTATACTCTCCGTGAAAATGACATGGAACTTTGTACAGGTTCTGCTTGGGAAGTATATCAGATGTGATGCTGATAAACTCCCACATATACCTCGTCAAATTACACACTTCTAGACCAAAGCCCTGTTCAGAAACCATAAATCCCAACTCCTAAACCCTAAACCCCAAATCCTAAACACTAAATCCTAAACCCGAAATCCTAAACCTTACTTTTTGAGCTTTCAGATATTAACCTTAAACGGTCAGGGGAAGTGTAGGTCTTGGCTGGGCTGATCTTGTCTGCACATCTCCTGACCCTCTCCTTTTAAAGACACCGTCCAGGATTGAGGGCTTTGGGAAAAGGGTGTGGGGTTCAGGATTGAGGGATTAAGGTTTTGGGTTCGAGCATGTGGTAAGTTTCGCGTGGAGTTCGGGGCCTGCCCCAAACAAGCACGGAACCACTTCCACATTTCATGGTACGGTATTGGGAATATCTATTCTTATTCTTGGGTGGGGGTTGTAGGGGGGATAAACTCCAAAGTGTAAACTAGAAACCCTGAGCTCAAACCACGAAAACCCGAAAAACCTTTTATACAAGTCCAAAAACTCTACACGACACAAAAACCTCAAACTTTGAACCCTAAAGTGTATATCCCAGACCCTGAACATTCAGTAGACGCCAAGGGTTTCCAAAAAAGCATTGTGGTTCTCCAAACAACCCGTAAATAATCTCTAAAAACGATCCCATATTCCCCTCTGATGTTGGCTGTATATAACCCATATAACCCCTATTATTATACAGTAGTTTCCAGCTTCTTTTCCATTAGCCTGTACAGACCCTAAATCCTATTCCCTATAACCCCCTACCCTAAAACCTAAACCCCATAAACCCCACAAACCCCCAACCCTGAACCTTAAACCCTATCGCATGGAGTCCCAAGGGCCTGGAAATTGGAGGCCGCCACGCCTCCGAGCTGATTTTCCGAAAGGTCCAGGAGCCGTAGCCGTAGCAGGCTTCCTACCAGGAAGGTCCGGGTTTAGGGTTTAGGGTTTAGGGGTTTAGGGTTTGGGGTTTAGGGTTACTAAGGGTATATAGGGTTCAGGGTTTAGGGCTTGGGGCTTTGGTAGTTTGCCAAAATAGGGGAGGGGGGGGCTCAGATATGGACCCCAAAATACTGTAATCGTTATTATGGTGACCCCCCCCAAAAAAAGTACCGCTATCTTCAAGAAGCTGTGTGGATTTACAGTTTAGGGTCACCTAAAATTCTCTCCCCCTAACAACAAGCGCCCCCCCTCCACCCCACCTAATAACGAACGGCCCCAATATAGTACCAGTCTGTATTGAGGAGAATACTTCTTCTAAGGAAGGTAGGATTTCTTTAGGGGGAAGGGGAATACGACGACAATTATATAGACGCACCAGCATTCAGGAGCCATGGGATTAAGTTTAGGAAAGCCAAACACTAAGATCAGTCATTTGACCCTAGTTCAGGGTTTAGGGTTCAGGCTTCGCTCCTTGTAAACAGCTGACGTTGAGTTGGCGAGTTCAGGTCTAGGCCTGAAGTATCTATGTCACAGGAACCCATGCGAGCCCAAATCACATCCTCTTTAGGTACCTCAAATCCTCTAAGCCTTCAACATCTAATCCGGCGCTTCTTCGCTGACCAATTACATCCAGGCCCCCAACAGGTTACATCAAATTGGGAATGCGTGTCGCAATCCGCAAGCTGAGCGTACTGGTACGAAGAGGGAACACACCTGGGATTGCCTGAAACTTATGGTCCCCCTTAAGTAAACAGAATATGGCTTTAGGTATCTTATAATAAGATCCCCGTATACCCCATAGTTTATCTACTTAAGGGGAACTATAAACTTAGGGGCTTGGAGTCCCAGTTCGGGGATGGGTTTAGGTTTGGGGTTTTAGGGGTTAGGGTTTAGGGGTCTAGGGGGTCCTTGTAGCAGGGACAAGTCTACCTTGGGTCTATGTAGGCGCCCACAGCCCTAAATCTAAATCCTGTCTTTAAAGATTAACCCAAATATGCCATAGTAGTTTCCATCTGCTTTTCCATTACTCCCTAGATATAACCCTATAATAACCCCTACTTAATCCCTTAATCCTAAACCCTAATCCTTAAACCCTAAACCCTATACCCCTCAACCCACCCTAAACTCTGAACTGCCAAGGCACCCAGGTTTGGCGTCCGCGTGAGGCCCACATCTCCTCAGCCCCGCATTGCTTACTCGGGGGGGGAGGCAGGGAATAGGGGGAATATGTTAAATAGGGATTGTATGAGGCTTAAGTTTTGGGGATGCGGTTTGAAGTAGGGAATAAGGGAATATGTTGTACAGGGATTATATAAGGTTAAGTGCTTGGGGTGCGAGTTTAAAGTAGGGAATAAGGAAAAATGCTATCTAGGGAAAATATGGGGATTTGGTTTTAGGGTTTAAGGTTTGGGGCTTAAAGTCAGGAATATATTGTACAGGGACTATGTAGAGTTTGAGGCTTGCTGTTCAAAGTAGGGAAAAGTTGTATACAGATTATATAGGAATTCTATTCCCTTATGCCCTACTAAGTGGCCCTACTAAGCACCAGTACACATTGAGGGCGTGTTACAAGATGGGCTGTTAGACCTGATATGCTCCCAAATCTGCCGGGTTTACGCAGTTGGGGGTTTAGGGTACGGGTTTGGGGTAGAAGGTTTAAGGTTTAGAGTTTAAGGGTTTCAGGGTTAGGGTTTAAGGTTTGGGGTTTAGGGCTTCAGGCTAGGTTTGAAGGTTTTAGGGCTTAAGGTTTAGAGTTTAGGGTGCCAATCTGGAATTATAGGGTACTGATAGCTCATCCCGGAGGCGGGAAAGCCCGTACAAGCACTTCTTGGACTGCTGACCTGGCTTTCGGGATATTGGGGGATATAGGGGTTATATCGGGAGAAAAGAGAATGCAAACGACTACAATGGGGCTATATAGGGTTTAGAGTTCAGGGTTGGGGTTTAGGATTTAGGGTTCAGGGTTTAGGGCTTAGAGAATTCTGCAAAATGTATAGCCTTTAATTAAGCAAACTTGCAGCTACTCGTTGGTTCAATGTCTGAGGATGGCAGAAACGCGGAACAACAGACGTGTAGAAAAACCACTTAGGAGTGGGTGTTTCCGGCGATGAGGGGTCCCCCTATATACCCCCAAAATCGATGGGATCCATTGTAAGGACTCCCCGAAAAAGATCCTAGTTCTTGGAAATCCGCATCTAGAGACGTCGGTCCGCACACCCTTCCTTGCGTACGTCCCACCAAGTCCTTATCCTTACGGCATCGCGTCGTGGTGTCTGTTTTGGGGCTCCATCTAGGCAGTACGTTCAAAAAATCCAAGAACTCTGGCTACCCCCGAAGCATGGAACCCCCTAGCCCGCTGGCACTTTAGTGATCCCTGGACCCCTCGAGTGCGGATATTATATATATGTGTACATATTACATGAGGCGTCAAAATTACTTGTTTGTTCTCTCTTGGCTTTTGCATGAGGACTTCCCCTATCGATCTCCACGTTTTGGGGATCTTCTCTTAACCCTAGCTTAAATGAAATATGCCTATAGTTTTAGGACGTCCCCTATCGATTTTGAAGATTTTTGCACAACAACTACCCCCTTCAAAAAATGAAGTAGACGGTAATTTTGACCGCGACTCATATTGGTTTAGGGTTAGGGGATACATTGGAAAGACCCCCCCAGGTATGTATGATGATGGCCTTGAACCCTCTTTTACGTAGTCCCAGACGTGGAGAGCCTAATACACCTTAAGTAAGGGATGTAGCCTACATGGTGTTAGGACCTCAAATACGATGCAAGGTTTGGGTGTGTTCCTTAATTACGGGATCTTGGGCTCCTCATGAAAATATGAAGCATTGCTGACTCTACCATTGCCTCATCCCATCTGGGCAATTTTTGTGGTTGAACCAATAAAGGTTACATTCTTCGTGCAACCAAACTCTTGCTCCTGTTGGTTGCTGAAAGTGGTAGTTTCCCCAAATAGGGGGACCCTAGTATAGGCCCGAATGTACGATAATCAATATTAGTGGAACCCAACAACGAATCCCCTAATCTTAGGAAGTCTTAGGAAATCCCCTTAAATGGAAAGACCACTCACCTGCAAACCTGCTGACTGCCCAAGAGCCTACAACCCAAGCCCTGAGCCCTTCGAGCCCTGGTGCGGAGCATGAGGCTTTGTAGACTCACCATTGGCCTTGGATGCGTCCAGTCGGTTTGCTTACTGCTGGAATGAAGGAATATACCACCCAAAGATAGTCCACATGCAATATTCTGCCTTCTTTCCTGCCTTGTTGTTGTTGTTTTGTCCCAAATACCGCCTTCAGCGCATACAGATTCGCATAAAGGCCCGGTAGTAGTATGCAAACGCGCGACCAAGTGGGTATGCAGCTACAGCCCCCCCGCCCTCCCCGCCCCCCCCCCACACAAACACACACAGGAGCAAGTTCAGGCGGCCCTTTTGACAGAAGTGGTGAGGAGACCTGTCGCAAAACTCAGTGTGCCAGGCATAGGCTCTGCACCCACAGAAATGCCCAAGAAGCATGAATCCTTAGAATGAGGATTCCGGGCTGCTCTTGCAGATGCCACATTCAAGAGCTTTAGATGTGCCCTTGTAATCCTAAGGCCTTAGCCTCAGACGCCAATCTTAAACCCTAAACCTCAACCCTTTAACTGTAAACTGTGTGGGCCGTGCAATTTCTTAGAAAATTCCCCTACCAACCTAAGAGCTCTGCAGCATCCAGGTCTCGTTGTCCTCAATCGCAGAACTCTTCAACTCTAACGCTGGTGTTTAACTCACATGTTTAAATCACCTATGTAAAAAAAAAAAAAGCACAACCCCAAAAGCCCAACACAAACCCTAATCCCCCTACCCTAAACCCTAAACCCTAAACCCCAAAACCCTAAACCCCAAAACCCCAAAACCCCAAAACCCTAAACCTGTGCCGGGCCTAGGTGCTGAAAGGTCTTTGCGGTGAACAGCTTTGAACTTCCCAAGGGGTTGGAGCCTGGGACCATGTTTGGCTTGAAGCTCATGAGGGCTTAGGACGTGTTTTAGGGTTTAGGGGTTTAGGGGTTTGGGGGTTTTAGGGGTTTAGGGGTTTTGGAGGTTTAGGATTTGGGTTTTAAGGTTTTAGGGTTTGGGTTTTGGGGTTTAAGGTTAGGGTTTGGGGTTTAGGGGATGGTTTCAGGGTAGCTATGGGGCTTCCATGAACTAGGTACTCCCTAGGGCTCCAACCCACCAGTTTGACGAGGTGGTTCAAGTAAACCACGCAGAAAACTGAAACCACTGTGAAAATTGGTTCTTGCAGAAACAGCTCTGACCTACGCGCGACATGAGTGCGCAATACTGATGCAGAAGGAGTCGTTTCGATTTGTTCTAATGTCTGAGTTTCCAGGTTGTTTTCACTGCTAATAAGTTTTACAGTTTTTTGGGCAGGTTTTACGGTTTTCTGGTTGTGTTTTACCTTGTTTGTTTTTGTTGTTGCTGTTTTTTCTCTTTTTTACGGGTGTGTTTACGGTGTTTTTACGCGCATTGTTTTTCTTGGCGCAATTCGCATACTTGCCCCGACTTGTTCTGTGTATGTGGCTTACATCGGCCATTTGGACTGGTCGGCGACTTCCGGGTGAAGCTAGAAGAACGAAAAATCTGAGCCCACCAGTTAAACGGGTGACTTAGCAACCCACCAGTTAAACGAGGTGGCGGAAGTCTAGGGTACTTTTTCTTGGGGGACTCCTTGTAATGGAAAGAGAGAAGAATATCTAGGTTTATGTTGGGACCACCTATGGCTTAGGATGCATTCGTCGGGTCATGATCGAGATAAAACACTAAAGACCGTTTGCCTACAATGTTTGTTACCATTGTGTACTTTTTGTGCGGCTAGCCTTATTATTCTTGGTTCTATTGACACAGCATGTTACACTACTTCGGGCTCAGCGCGGAGGGAATTGCTGGGTGCGTTCGGAGATTCAAATCCCAAACCCTAAACCTTAAACCCTGAACCCTTAATTAGGGGTTTTGCATTTAGAAGCTGGGAAGTCAAGGTACTAGGATTCCGGGCTGGAATTCGGCTAAAGTCTTGGACTTGGGGATTTCCTGTGGTCATGGCGTCTATCCTACGCCTGAACCACTAAGCCCTGAACCCCTAAACTCTAGGATGTGGAGTTTGAGCTGACATCGTTCTCATCTTGGGAGGGCCACGCTGGAAAGGGGGTACGTTTAGCAAGTAGCAGTGTGGTATAGCTTAAAGTTCAGGGTAGGGTTGAGTCTAGGCTTCTGGTAGACTCTGCCAAGCCACCCAAGACCTGATAACTTCGGGAGGCGGGCGCATACACTTTCCATGCACAACCCGAACATCCTGAAGTTCCTCCATCCAGACGAAACCCTAAACCCCTGAACCCTAAACCCTAAAACAAGTGCAAATGTTGAAAATCCTGGAGAAGGCATTTGCCTCTGAATCCCAAACCTGATCCTAGATGTCCACCCAGATGATTGCGAGCAGCCCCAAAATGAGGTTCATAACCCAACGTCAGAAAATCTCGATGGATCTCTCCTCCCCAACATGATGAGGAACCCCAGCATGGTGCCAGAACCAAGCCCTCAACCTAAGCCCAGAAGCTTAAAGCCCAAGGAAACACCTGAACTCGAAGCCGTCAACCTTGAGCCCCACGCCTTGATCCTCAACCCTCTATCCCTATATCCTGGGCGCCTACAAAACCCCACGGCGTCAAGCAAAACTCTTTTGAGGGGCTGTGTGGATTGTTTTCCCATAATTGGGTTTTCTAAGGCCCCCAAACCCCAACTCCCCAAACTGGCAAACCTACTGATCAAATCACTGTTGTACTTATCCTCCCTACCAAAAAAAACTTTCCCTAAACAGCAAACCCAGGACCGAGCCCTGAGCGCCGAACCCCTAAACCCCAGATCCCGAATCGTTGAACCATGCGGAGGCGCTGAGGTCTAGCGTCTCCAGGTTCATCAAGAACGCCGTTCCGCGAGGGGCGTAGCGCAGCTGATTCCTAGCTTTTGGGGCTTTAGGATGCGTGGTTGAAGGTTTTGAGGTTGAACACGCTAAACCCTAAACCCGTGGGGTAAGACTTTTGGTGTAGGGTTTGAACATTCAGGGGTCAAAGCTTTAAAATGAGTTCTGGGGCATAAGGTCTAAGGCTTAGGATCTACGGCCTGCTTCTATGGTTTACGGCTTAGCGTCTAGGCTCGTATTACGAACAGTACTGCATCATAGAAGGCACCTGCCAGGACGGTGGAAAACAGCGTGGCTACAAGTTGAGTGTTGGCCTACCTAGGTTCTCCTTCTGCACATTCTGCAAGGGCCCTATAAGGACGACTGCCTTTTCTGAAGGGCGTCTATTTGTTGTTCTCCGCTTATCTGGCGGAGGGCAATAGTTGTTGGGATTTGGACGGGCTAGGTAGGCATATTATGAAACACTGGCGTTATTTAAGTACAAATATAGATTACCACCTGGTTGAAGATTCTCCTACCCACAGGACGGGGCACCATCCCAAGCAAACCAAATTGTAAGACCCTCAGCGCAGGTAGCAGAGAACCTGTTCCAACAGAAGCCTTCCTATATAAGTCCCCTCCCCCTAATATCACACCCTTCCACACACCAATGACTAACATTCCCCTGAACATGACGGTTCTACATTGGGAATATTCATAATTAGGAGGGTGTGCGGGCGAGGGTTCTAATTACTAGCCTTAGACAATCCCTAAAATGACGTTTCCATGTTCTTTTCCATTTCCTTCTTTGACCCAAAACAAGCCCTTCAAGGGGTCAAGACGGGGGGGCATATTCTTGGGCGAGGGTAGGATTACCAATTGCAAGCCTGAATCACGCCTGGCACTTGAGATGCTAAGCAGTACCCTGGGTTGTCCCCCACACTAGTGACCACAAAATATGAGGTGTTTCCGAAAATTAGGTGCACTTTGTTTTTCTTGGGGGGGTGTCGCTGTAATGAGGACTAAGTTTGGGGTCTGTACTGGGGTCCCAAGAACCGTATAATGGTAGTTATGGTCGGGTCCTTGTCTACTCCTACTAAATCCCTATCCCTGTTAATGGGCGGCGGCCTCACCCCATGATTTTCACCGATAAACATTCATACCTGGGCATCTAGCAAAACCTCCTCACGCCCACCAACACAGTGATCACAACCCACCCACACCCTGAGTTCGAGGACCCAGAATCACACGAAAAACATGCAAGCGTTCTGTAAAGAAGGACTCTCCTGGTTGTAAGCACTTCGAAAGTAAACATACAAATACACATAGCTGTTCGAAGCTTGCCAAATTGGACTAGCTACACAGACTACTTCTAAGTAGGACAAGAGGTTTGATTGCGTTCTCTGGATCCAGAGCTCTGAACCCTAAACAGTTGTTGGATATTGCAAGGACATGCACGCCATTCAGCCGGAACAGCCATGCTCTTCAGGATGCGGCTCGGTGGCAGCAGAGCGGTCCCGTAACAGCATCAAGTTGCCTGCGCACAAAGCCACCGACGTTTTCCTCAGAGCCATCTCCTTTTAGGCACCTCAGCCGTCAGCGGTGACATGCTCGTGGCTGCGCCAGTGCTGGCTGCTGCTTCCGCAAAAGAATGTAATAGGGTAGACGCATTCCTAAGGTCTTCCCTGATGTCTGGCCACATCCTTTTCCAGCCCCTTTGCTCGCCGAGACTTATCGAGGCCTTGGGAGGCTGGCACAACTAGGGTAGCGTCGCCATTGCTCACGCGGACGCAGCTTGACATGAATGTAAAATGTGGAGCCCCATATTCAGAAACTCCTCAACAATCAGTTACGTCAGACCTCCCACGCACTAGTAGTGACCACCAGCTATAATGGTAACTATACTGGGGCTCTCTACAAGTTACCTTACACCCAAAGCCCTAAACCCTAAACCCAAAGCCCTAAACCCTAAACCCAAAGCCCTAAACCCGAAACCCGAAGCCCTAAACCCGAAACCCGAAGCCCTAAATCCGAAACCCGAAGCCCTAAACCCGAAGCCCTAAATCCTTTCCTGGTTAGAAGTTGGGTTCACTGCCAAGTCTCCCTGCGAGGTTCAGCTCCTTCCTTAGAGGATTGAGGGTTTTTGGGGGATTATATAGGGTGAGAGTAAGGAAAAGAGGGATAAAAAGAATATATAGGAATATTCCTGATATTACCCAAGCAATTTCATTATGATGAAGAACCAAACGGGCAAAATGAAATGGAAAGTGATATAGAAATTGGGATTCGCAGGCATTCAGGTTTGCGCAAATGAGGGCCGCTTTTAGGCAGTCCCTGTAACCAAAAAATACTTTGCTGACGTCTATACTGCGGCCCTGATTTATGAAAACTCGACCTTTGGGGCGGGGGGGGAGGGGGGGGGCTGCGGTTTACTGCAGTGCTGTTTAGGAACCTGAATAGATATGATAAGGAACCCCCTTGCCCCATTGTGCTAATTCAGCATAAAGTTTCTTACCAGCAGCGCAGTTTTTGGTTGTGGACATGCGGGCAGTGAGCCTCAGGCAAGCTCATGTGGGTTCAGGGTGTAGGGCCATACCCTGAACCCAAAGTTCCTTCAATGGGGCTGCCCTATATCGTCGGATCCCTAAACCCTAAACCCTAAATCCTGAACCCTTATTCCTAGACCCTACACCCTACATCCTAATCCCTAAACCCTAAATCCTAGAACCCAAACTCTTAATCCCAAAACCTAAACCCTTAATCCTAAGCCCTAAACCCTAATCAGATCAAGGCACCAAAGGGATAGTGATGGCTGTTTAGGGTTTAGGTTCCTCAAAATGACCGTGCTCCACCTGGGGTCCAGGCTTCCCCAACCAGAAGTTTCCCTCACGAGTCCATGCAAACATGCTTTCATGGTCTTGCCAGGCACAACACGGCATTACTTAACTGTACAAAGCATGCTATCCTGTTACTTCCAGATACGTGCACCGCAAGTTCTCCCTGAGGCATCACCGGGAGTTCTCCAGGCAACCACTGTCTGATCCCAAAGAAACAGCGGAGGCCCCACTACAGGCCCTCCTTACAGGCCAATACTGGTTTCCGGACCAAGAGTGCGTTGGCCCCGAAACCCTGAAACCTGAACCCTTTGTCCGGGTTGCTTGGGTTCAGGCGGACGAAAAAGAAGGTTGTAATTTAATGGATCCCAGAGTCAAGGAACAGGGTTGTCGGTTTACGGTCAGCTGCGGACAGAACCTGCAACCTCCTGGCAACTTTCCATAGCTAAGGTACCCACCCCAAATTGACATGGAACCCTGCGGAGAAAGACTTCTGTCCTCTTAAAAAGCATGGGGTTCCATGTAGGGGAGAAATTGCCCCTTTCTCTGAACCCTTACCATGCCCAGGGGCAGAATTTGAAGGTTCTTCAACCTGGGCGGAAGTGATACATGGTGTTTCTCGAAAAACTGTGGGAAATAGGTCAGCTTGTAGGGGGGACCATAAGCAGGACTACAGAACGCAATTTGGGATATATGAGTTATAGTCTCAACTCCTTAAAGGAGGTTGCATATGGGGATTATAAGTTTATAAGGGGGAGTTTTATTGGGGTGATAAAGGGGGATACGAGGAGTTTAGACTGTAGCCCATATGTACGCAGCGAGGACACCTTTCTTTTGAGGGATCGGGCGGTTTAGGGTTTGGGGTTTAGGGTTAATCAGCTATGCCGTGGGGAGTTGCACGTGTTCTTGAGTTCTTCTCTCGCGGTTGAACCAGTAGGATGACTTTCTTTTCTTATAAAATACGATACTCAAAAGGAGGATGTACTCTTACCCTGTTTTGCGACCTGTGGTATCCAGAACACCAAAGTCTACTTCTCTAGGATCTCAGAATCTTGTTTGGGATTCATATTCTATTGTTGAAGCAGCCAGGCACACCTTGTAGAACTCCACAAACTAAAAGACTACTGTCCGTTGGAGGTCCTGTGGAGTTTCAGGCTAATGTGGGGGATGGTAATCAGAGGCCAGGCTTAAGGGGGGGAGTAGCATAGGGGTTTAGGGGTTTAGGGTTTAGGGTTAAGGGTTTAGGATTTAGGGTTTGGGGTTTAGGGTTTACCCTGCAGGCTAAACCCGTACAATCAGGTCGTCACATCACAGTTTATCGATTTTGCAAAGATGCGGCCTGGCTGAGCAAAACCCCGCAACGATAAGCCAAGCCTCCCAAACATGAGAAACTACTTGCTTGGTACAAGGCTTTGCTTTTAAGACAGCTTCTTGGCTGAAGTTTAGACTTTGAACTCTGGCTAGTGACCCTGGACCCCTGAAAGAGGTACAGATGCCAAACAAGTAGGGTACAGATCTAAATGATCCATCTCCGACTTACTGTCATACGCTACCTGCCTGGTCAACTCTCAGAGACTGCCCTGCATACTGCCAAGCGCAAACACTTGAATGGCCCCAGTCTAGAACTTGGACTGCAATGTCCAAGCACCCCAAAACTGGACCAGAATGCCCCGAACTTGGATACGCGGCCTCAAACTGACTTGACTGAGACCTGCAAGCCTGCACTCAATAAGCCTAAGCAGTTTAGGGTTTATGTTCTTTAGGGTGTTAGAGTCTAGGAAAGTCCGAGGGTTTAAGCATTGGGGCTTAGGAAGCACCAGCCTTAGACCCTAGACCCTGTATAGAGTTTAGGCTTAAGGCTTCACTGATCGTCCTACCCTTCACCCATCAACCCTCACATGACGCTGGGGGACGTTCCGGGATCGAGGGTGGAGAGCTGGTTGTTGGACAGGTCAAGGAACTGCAAGTTGAGGAGGCTGTCGAAAGCCTTTGTTTCACTTGTAAGGGCTGGGTTGGGGTTTTAAGAGATTAACCCGCAAAGTTGTAAGCAATATGCGGTTTTGGATTTAGGGATGTTCTTTCTTTGGTCTTGGGGTGGATGCTTCAATCCAGGGAATGAAGAAGTTTTAAGCTTCAGGTGTTAGGCTTAGGGTTCACTGTTTAGGGTTTAGGGTGCAGGGTTTATGGTTAGGATTTCAAGGTTAGGGGGGGAGAATGCAAGGACTGTACCGACTCACTCGTCAGTCTATGAAGCGCAAGAGGCGTCTTTGCAGGGCCGATGGTGGACGCAGAGATCATGGGGAGTTTCCGAAAGTCAGTGCCCTCCCTACATACCGCCCCAAGAGATTTGCTTCGTGCTCTACGGACCCTTTGAAAATAAAGCCCCCCTTCCACACTGCTTCACAGCTGTGAAGGGCTCTCAATAATTACAAACCTCCTAGGTCCTAGATTCCCCAGAAACCCATTAATGATAAGGGTACCCTTTTTCCTACTGTTCAGCTTTAAGAAGGAGACCCCAAAATAAAAAGGGCAAAAGGGCACTACTGGGGTACCTAGTACAACCTGAAACTAAGCCAATGCTTGGGGTCT
>CAJNIZ010043275.1:13706-30189 GCA_905231905.1 Symbiodinium pilosum
AAAAAAAAAAAAAAAAAAAAAAAAAAAAAAAAAAAAAAAAAAAAAAAATAAAAAAAAAAAAAAAAAAAAAAAAAAAAAAAAAAAAAAAAAAAAAAAAAAAAAAAAACAAAAAAAAAAAAAAAAAAAAAAAAAAAAAAAAAAAAAACTGGTGTACCTGGCCTCCTTATACACACGCAAGCTAATCCCAAAGGGATGAAGCTGTGGATCTCTCGCAGTTCCCCTCCGAGTTCTATTAACTCCCAAAGCATACACAACGTCCGTTTTGGCAGGCTAAAAGTCCTGCCCATAAATGAGCCATAGTCTTAAGTCCTAGTATCCCCCTTAATATCCCCTATAGTACTCCCCCATATTATCCCCTATATAACCCCCCTTTAAAAAGAGTTTAGACTATAGCTCAAATTGAGCGAACAACCAACATGCTGGGGAAATTAGACCCCTTGTATCAAGCCATAGTAACCCCTATATAATCCCTATATAATTCCCAATAGTCTTCTAAGGGATGTAATTTTTAGATCCCTTTGGGGGTCTGGGTGGAGATGAACACTTCGTAAGCCTTGAGGATGCTTCAACATGCCAGTTGAAACCGTAGGTGCAACAAGCATCCTAGGGCTGGGCTTTGGGTCTTGGGGTTTAGGATTTAGGGTTTAGGATTTAGGGTTTAGGGTTTAGGGTTTGGGATTTAAGGTTTAAGATTTAGGATTCAAGGTTTAGGGTTTAGGATTTAAGGCTTAGGGTGGGGGATGACCGCTGCTCTGCGGTTTGCCTCGGAAACTGTAGACTGTCTGTGTATCTTTGCTCGTGTCTTGTTTTGTGACTTCCCCTTCGTGGGAGCACTCCGCCGAACAACAGACATGCCGGTATGGGCCGGGGCCTAGCTTTCGGAACGGCACAACACAGGCAGATAGAGTTCTATCTCCATCTGCAAGTGACCTTGGTCAAATCATTGTTGGCCTCCCTTACCCCTTCCCAATCTGCGCGGCAAGCCTGGTACTCAGCAAGTACCCAGACCCCCGAAAGGATCCAAAAAATGGAACCCCCTAACAATCCCAAGTTCCCGCAATGTAGTAAAGGAATCATATTGGGGGGGTTCCTTTTTTGGATCCTTTTCACCCTAAACCTTGAACCCTAAACCTCAAACCCTAAACCCTAAAACCTCAGCGACAGCAAGGACTCCATGCTCTTCTGGGGGATAGAGGTCAATTCAAAACCTGAACCAAAAGAGAAACTATCCCGACCATATCATAATGGTTCAGGGTTTGTATACACATAAAACAACATGCCTCAACATCCTCTTCTCCCTATTCCAGTCCTTACATCCTAAACCCTGTGTATCCCTATACATCTCCCCATATACCCGCACATAAAACCTTTTTGGCACGCTATATTCTAAACGCATTATCCAACCCCTCTATACCCGTTATATAACCCTTTATGACACCCCATATAATCCCTCTATATCACCCTAAAGAGCCTTTATACCACCCAATCCAAACCTACATAACACCATTCAACACAAATATATGTGTGTATATATATATATATCACCCACACACTAACACCCCATAAAACCCCAGTGTACCATCCTATATATCCGCTAAACCCCAAACCCAAAAATCAAAAGTCTGAACCACTAAGTGGGGTCGCGTCAGAGGCAAGACCTTGCTGACTGCTGCTGACGGGCGTTTTCCTCGAGAGCGGACAGCTTGTTCCCGCGAAGCCTTCATTAGGGTTTAGGGATTAGGGTTTTGGGGTTTACTTGGAGGGTCATAGACTTAGTAAGTAGCTTAATAATGGGGATAATTGGGGTTGTCATATGGCTTAATTATAAGGAGGTTATGAACCTACTTACTAAGTCCCCATGACCCTCTAAGTAGGTACTTATAAAAGCCTCTGAAGTAAGCCAAACCTTGGGCATTCTTGTACTCTAGCATACGAAAGGGCATGCAGGATCTTTAGTATCAGCCGTGGCTGCTTATGACCTGGATCGTAGCAGGGAAGAGGGGAATAGGTTAGAGGGACTGTCATGGGGATTTAAATATAGTAACCATCATTTCCGGCTAATTAAGCACCAGCTTTTGACTACAGTACATTTAAAGGAAGAGGCCCCGGAATTTTCTCTCAATTCCAGTGCGATAGAGTACTTAGCGAAGTCAAGGGTCTAGGGTTCAGATGCGATTTCATTTAGGGATGGGGACTGTCTAGAGAGTGGGACCACCACCTTGAAATCGAGAATGTCAAGAAGTTGCCTGACCCGAATGTTGTTGAGTATTGCAATGCTAGGGAAGCAGCGGTTTCAAGATATGCTAGGACTCAAAATGACTCCAGTGAATCCTATGCACCTTTCTACTAGAAAACATCAACGTCAAGTCGTCCGCTACGCAGCACACCGAATTTTTGATCCATAGCCCATGGTCGCCGAAACCTCAAACATTTGCTGCTCCAGGTAGATAGAAACAACCAGAAGGCCCAATATAGCTGACATACCTCGTCCTCTATCTATTCGGCTTTTTTGGAGCAAGGTACAATTTCCTATAACCCATGTGCGCTACGGTCAATTCTTCTTACTCATCTGGGCATATCACGAACTACTCCTCTTTTACCAAAGGGATCCCTGTAGTACTCCCTTGCAACCCAAGGAAAGCAGCAGATCGCATAGACTAAGGAGGACTTCAGACCCCAAACGTAAATTCTGGACCCGAAAGACTAAACACCCTGAGCCCTTAACCCTAAACCTTAAACCCTAAGCCCTTAACCCGAAGCACCCAAAAAGCCTTCGGCCCTTCCACCCTAACCGATTAGCCCCTGTCAGCCCTAAACCAACTCAAAGCCCCTAAATAACCCCATTGTAGTAGCTTCCAATTTCTTTTCCATTATCCCAATGTAACCTCAATATAGCCCTACTACTCTCTATAAAACCCCTATATACTTACTTTCTATGTAACAAGCCCGCTGAAACTCCAAACCCCTGGCTGCTCGCCTGAGGGTGTGCAGCCCTGCCAGGCCCTCCAAGGACGCCCGGGAGATGTAGCGAAGACGATTGCCACTGAGATCCAGATTTTGCCTGGGAGTTAGTTTAAGATTGGGTTTCAGGCTTAGGATTTAGTGCTTAGCCCCCACCTACGAGTAGCTAGCGCCAGGGGATAGTGGAAATTACACTAGATTTTTTAGAGATCCGCACTTTATCCGGATTAGACTTTTGCTTTCCAACCCTAATACCTGTTGCCTGGGTGTAGTGTAGCATTGCAATATTCAACCCCTGAACTTCAGGCTCTTTTAGATTAAGCGCTACACTCTACAGCCTAAACCCTACACAACCCTGAGCCCTTTCACATGAGCCATTGCCTAAACTCCTAATATCCCCCTTGAGAACCCTTATAGTAGTCCCCTATATAATCTCTATATAACAAACCCTAAACCCTAAACCATGGCTCACATGGGTATGGAGGCTTTGGGCTGGGCGGGGGGCCGCGGGCTTTTTGCCATCCTTAGTTCAGGGTTTTGGGTTTGGGGCATACTAGGTAGAGAATTGAGCTGAGGGTTTACTAGGTACAGAAAAGGGAAATGTAGGGATCTATTAGAGAAAGTAGAGAATCACATGGAAAAGAGTTTGAACATGAAATGGAAATTGGGGAAAACAAAATTCAGGGTTATTGGTTTAAGTAGGCATGTTACCAAACACTAGCGTTATCCCTGAAAGAAATTCTAAGTTAGAGATTACAGGATATCACCTGGTGATGACTTGTTCGGAAGCTAGGATGGGGCTATAGGGTTACGTAGTGTCTGATGTAAGGTCGGCATGCAATCAACGATAGCATGGCGTACAACTGCAAGCTCACGCACTGCAGCATGCTGTTTAAGGTTTAGGGGTACCTTTGAATTGGGTAATAGGGTCTCGGTAGGGGTACATCGGGATAGATAGGGTCTAAGGTTGAACAAATTGGGTGGATGGTGGAAATCCTGCACCGCCTGATGTACCCCACCCTGCAAGAAACACAGCAATCCCCTCCCTTACACTGAGCCCCCCACCCGCCAAAATTACATATTCCGTATATGCGTATATGTACATAGCTATGTGTGCGTGTGTCAGGGTATGCCTTAACCTAAATCCTAAACCCTAAACCTAAAACCTAAACCCTACACCCCAACCCAAGGTTTCCTCCTCCCACCCTTTGGCTAGGCTGAAATCTTTTCCGTCTTTTCCGGCCGATCTTGCTAAGGGCTTCAGGCTGTAGTCCTAGGGCTCAGGGTAACAGCCTTAGTTTTCAGCTTCGGGTTTATATAGGTTTATATAGGGTTTAGGCTTTTTGTAGGTTTATGTGAAGGTTTAGGATTCAGGGCTTAAGAAAAAATGTCCGTAGTTGAATATGCCCAAAAGCCCTATTCTGAAGAATTTGGCTGCTGAATGCACTAGCATTCTGCCTGCTTCTGGCTTTTGGTTAAGTAGGAATGAAGGAATGGATCCTTCTGTTAATCAGTCCCCAGATAACCCATTATTGTAATTTCCATTTTCTGTTCCATTCCTTCATTCCCAACTAACCCAGGATAAGGCTTGAGTTTAGAACTCTGAAGGCTGAAGCCCTGAAGCCCAAAACCTAAGCCGTACAACCGGAATTCCTGTTGCAGCTATGCGACAGCCAAGGGAGAGACAGCGAGATGTTATCTTGCAGCTCTGTCAGCCTTTCAAAGACCACAGGCAAGGGTTTAGGGTGGATGTACGGTGAAAGGCATAGGATTTAGGAGTTAGGTTAGGATTTGGGATTTAGGGCTAAGGGGTTTAGGATTTGGGGGTTTAGGACTACCGTAATGATACGTAAAGTAATCCTAAATCCTAAGCCCTCCACCCGAAACCCTCAACTCTAAACCTTTAACCTTCAACCCTAAATCCTAAGCCCCAAACCCTAATCTCAAGGCCTCAAGGCTGAGGGACTACAACTATCAGAAAAGGGATTTACGTTGGGGAGATACAAAAGTTATGTACGGGTTGTACGGGTATAGCTAGGGGTATAGGGGGAAAAGCGAGATTATATAGGAATATTTAAGTTCTCTTGGGATCCCTCCTTTGCTTTGCAAGCCTTTCAGGATTTTCCGGGAATTTGTCACCTAAACCGTGAACCCTAACCTAACCTTAAACCCTTTACCTCAAACGGCGTTATTTGATTGCCCAGGTTTGTACTCGGATGAAACACATGTTAGGCATTGGGTAGTAGGCGGTCGGTTCATGCTGCCTCACGGAAGATCTGCATCACGACTGAACCATGGATGGGCAAAGGAGTTTGAGGCTTCAGTGCGTACATTACCTGAGGCATACGGAACATGCATGAAAAAATTAGCAAGTACGTCCAAACCCCACTCAAGTCGTGAGGTCGACCCTGCAGCACAAAGCCTGGACCGTCCACCTTAAAGCCCAAGGCCTGTTCACAGCACAAGGTACTGGCCTAAGTAACTAGATGTAACTAGCATAGGGCTTTGAAGCATATGGCCGGAAATAGTATGGGCAACTACTCAGGCATCTTCACTAAGCTCTGCTCTACCTAAACCCTACAAGCTAAACCTTAAACCCTTTTGCAACAGGCTTTCTGAGTCCGCCCGGTCGAAGTGTGCCCCTGACGTCCCAACCTCCCGAACTGGGCTGGAGGCAGAACACAAGCAGTCGCTCTCTGAGCAGACCACCAAGGACTTCACCCTTGCTGAAACTTCACATGAAAGGCACTACCTAATTGAAATTCAACCGCCTTCCTGCTTTGGCCACCTTAGTCTTTCATCCCTCCGCTGCTGCTTGGCAGCGAGTCTTTGCAGTCTGTGTTGAGCCCTCAAAGTCTCAACGTCACAGCTCCCTGCCGCACCCGTCGAAGCAAGCTGCGGGCGATGATCAACTTTCATCAGCTTTTGCATGTGTCCTTCTTGTGCACCGTGGTTTACATCAGGCAGGTCGTGTGGGTCATGAGCCGCTTCGGCAGCCGCACTACCATCAGGCTGATGGCCACTGCATGCCGCAGAGTTCGAAGGAACAAGCGACTCCAAACGATCGAGTCGCAGCTTCAATGCCTCTCGTGAACAGTCGGACTCCAGCTCGTGGATCCTCTCCGCCAGCTGATGAACCAACTCCTCATTCTGTTGAAAGGCACGTCTGGTGCAAGCCTGAATGTCCTCCTCAGTCATGATGTTGGTGCTGGTCTGCGTGTGCTTGGTCTCTCGTGTGCGATGTTGGAGAGCCTCCCACAAGCAGATGGTTTGCGGGCGCGATACCTGTAAATCCAGCGCCTGACACAAGTGAAGAGCTGCCATGATGTTGGATGTGACATTCGGTCTCTGTAGCTGATACGAAAGCCGCAAGGAGTAGCCAAGACATGAGGCAAGCTTACGTTGTAACAGCGCCATGGCAGGACGGAATGGAGTGCAACCTAATTGGATTTGCCTTATTCAGGCCTCGTAGCAAAATGGCTTGAGCCAAAATGGCTACCTTAAACCCTGAATCCTAAACCCTAAGCGAAAACCTGAAGATGCAAGCCTGCTGGGATGATCCCCATATGCTGAACACTTCTGGCACCACACCCTCCAAGAGTTCCGCGGGTTGTGGTTGGGTCCAAAGAAATTGGGGTTATATGAGCTATAGTCAAAACCCCTTAGGGGTTATGTTGGGTGTAGGGTTTGCTGTACCGTGCGAGCAGTGATGATTAGTTTTCAACGACCCTTCAAGCGCATGGCTGCAAGCGAAGCACTGCCATGGCTTGACTGTGGCTGCCATCCGGCACATTCACCCACCCGACACCGAAGGCGGCCAAGCCATCCAAACCTACTCCTTCTAGGGTTTAGGACCCAAACTCTGTTAGGTCCATCTTGGTCACCAACAGCCAGTTTCTGCTAGGCCGGAAGATTCTGAAAGGTTTCTCGGGGGTCAACGCGGCTCTTGAAAGGAGTCTGAGGCCCGTAGCCTTTGAGAGACCTGGGAAGGCTGAAGCCGAGCTGAAAAACCCTGACGCCCGGTATGCTCCTTGGGCGGCCACTGGCAGGCCATTGGGAGGCCTCGGAAGAAGGTTCTCGAAGACATGCGATCCCATTTTTTTTTGCGGGAGGGGGGGGGGGTGGAGGTAGTTTTGGACGTGAAAAGATTTTCAGGTCCCTGGTCCCGAAACTCCCTTATAAGGGACCAGGTGCCTGGCCCCTCGTTTGTGCTACGTACCCCTGGCTGGCTGAAGGCAGGTGAGCTTGCTGGATCGACTCGCGCCATCGAAGGTGGGCGGTCTATGCCATGAGTTTAGGGGCTAAACTCCCTCAAGGGTGTTATATAGGGGATTATATAAGTGACTATCTATAGGGCTTCTTAAGGGGGATACTACGAGTTTAGACTATAGCTCATACTGTACGGGGATTGCATTGCTATATCTAAGGGCTAAACACAGATCACATAGAAACACATGGCAAAACAAGCTTAGGATTTTTCCGCGGCGCCTCTATCAAACCTAAACATTAACCCTATCTTCATGGTCCTTGCTTTGCTTCGGAGGCTTTTACACCGAGGTACCACCCTGTAAATTCCGTGCACATGGGGGGGGGGGTTCTAAAATCAAGGGTACCATTTTCACGGTCCATCCTCAGGAGTACAGTATATTGGAGTCTATATTGGGGAGAAAACTACCACATGTGAAATGAACGATCCAGGCGGGTAATACCACTACGCCGTTGTGCGGCAAGGCTGGTATCTCCTGAGCAGGCGTTTTTTTCAATGAAGGATCCTGTTTTGTGGGGCCAAACATAGAGGGTGCCTGAGCTACAAGTAGAAGTGCATGGGGTTCCCGTGACACAGGTGTAGTTTTGACAGTTGCCTCCCACTTCCTGCTACTCCAGCTTACTAACACAAAACCCTACACGCTAATGATCACCAACATACGGCCTGGTATCTACCACTTACGCAAGGAGCCTGTTGCTCGAGAGGTCCAAGGTGTTAAGGACCTGGAGGCTATTGAAGACGGACTCCTGGATGAGGCTTGAGGAACTAGGGTGGGGGGTTTGTGATCTGCCTTAGACACCCAAACACCCTCAGTTTTAGGGCGGCGTGTAGGTTCGAAAAAATGAAGGAGTTTGGGGTCTAAGGTAGGGCATGGGGCTTAGAAGTTGGGGCATATCTTGAACATGGCACATTTTTCTATGCGGCCTGTCCAGAATTGTATGAGGATTTGGCATGGGACGTAGGTAGGGAGTCAAGAGGCCTTGCTTAGTTGGTCTTGCCTTGCAGTTAAAGGTTACATTGGGGTAATATTAGGGTTATATGGGGGTTATATAGGGATAATGTGTTGGCTCATGGTGTAGGGTCTTATGTTTAGGAAGTGCTGAGATTTAGCAAGCTACCAAGCAGGGGTACACCAGGAGTTTAAGAATGTGGGACTTTCCAGAAACAAGGGTCCCCCCAGCATGGGGGTTTCCCCAAGTTAGGGGTACCTTCTTGCAGTCTATATTGGGGCCCCCGTATTTAGGGAAACTACCACATACCTCAAAATACTCTTGTCCTTGCCATAGGTCCCCTCAGCCCTCACCACGCACTACTTGGGCTTTCAGGCCATCATCTTCTTCAAACACCTAGGGAGGCTGATAGGCTTATAGTTGGGTCTTAACTACAAAAAAAGTAAGTAGGGAAACATGTGCAAGCTCAATGTGTCCTGAGCTTCCAACCGCTCTACATTATTAGGGGTGCTGTGAGGGAACTCTTTTATAAGACGGAAACGATTATTTACTATACTCTACGATAACTTAAACTAAGTTCCTGAACAGCCACCCAGATTATTGGGGTAGATTCCTTGGACCCCCAAATGAGGCTCTCCCGAAAGGACTCCCCTCCCTGGGGTTGCCTGGGATTGAACTTAACCCGAAACCCTAAGCTAGGGTCCCCAGTAACCCCATAATGATACGTTTAGGGGTTTTTGGGGTTTAGGGTTTAGGGTTTCCCTAATGCTCAGCTTTAATAAGGAGACTGGGGTATCATATCGGTGGAATGTCCTGAGGTTGAGGCCTGCGCCCTAAATCGTCCGTCACTTCATACACGGAATTTGGTAACTCAAACTACCGAAATTACGGCCCTGCTGTTGCCATATGATAGCTATTGGATCCTAGTGTGGGGGTTGGGACTATTTCCTAAGATCTCTTTTCTTCACAAATTGTAACTCGCACGCATCTAGGAATCCAAAACTGTTAGGCGTGCAGGTATGACTCAAAGGCCTACAGCTTCATCAGCAATCATACTTGAAGCGTAGCATTCCACAATTAACTGGATTAGGGACTACTGCGGAGATCGAGTTTCCCATTCTCTCAAGAAGGACATAATTCTATACGCCCCTCAGAAAGTAGCAAATCACTTGTGACTTTGCGAGTGTGAATGTAACCAATAACCAAAGGAGCAAGAACAACGCATCAACCCAAGGACAGTCAAGGTCAACGGATTTGGATTCAGAGCCCCTTGTGATGAAGTTGCACAGACCGGTCCCTGAACCCTGAAACTGAAGCCCTGAAATTCCCCAAACTGTCTAAAACTTCCCTACATGCTTCAATTAGCGGTCCAAACGATCTGTTAGAGACTAATACTTTTGGCGCGAACTCTAGACGCCAATTCTAACCTCAAGTAACCTTTCTTGTCACTAAGCCTCTGAAACTTGTAACCATGTCACACATGACTCGTTGGAAGCAAGGTGCGTGCAGGTGGTATAGCCCATTCTTCGAAAGGTCCTAAGTAAGAACTTCTAGTCGTCATGTGTTGTTCTCCATGAAAGATCGGAATCTGGGGCCATACAGTAGGTCTAGGGCTTAGAGTGCAGGACTTAGGGTGTTGATGTCAAGGCTGGTTTTTTCGATACTGAGAAGTAACTCACCATGCAAGGACCAGGTAAGTATCAAACATGTTGCATGGAGGCCAAGAATATACCGAATGGGGCACTCAGCCTGAATCAAACACTTTGTTTTCAGCCCCCACGAACATGAACAACCAAAAACCTACCCCACCACAAAGGACTCAGGGTTCCCAAACAGGATTTGAGCCATTGTCTAAACTCCTAGTATCCCCCCTAATAACCCCTAAAGTAGTCCACTATAGAATCCCCTGTATAACCCCCTTTAAGGAGCTTAGGCTACAGCTCATTTGGGAAGGGGTGGGATGTAACGACTAAGGTGGAAGGATTGTCTGTCGGGGCAGAGGAAACAGAAGCCACAGCAACGAACAGCTACGTAGACACGGTTTAGGGTCTGGGGTTTAGGGTCAAGAGATTAGGGCTTACGGAACCAGAAGAGTATCCCCCAGCGGCCCTTTTTAGTGGGGATAAAGCGAGAACATAGAACCCAGACACGACTACCTCGTGGTCACCCATAGCGTTTTTCCCAAGCTCTAGTGTTTGATCTCTCTAAACCCTAAGCCCAAAACCCTTATCCCCAACCCCTGAACCCTAACCCTTGTACATACATGTCCCCAAGGGTCAAAGGACCCAAACAATAGGGTTGTAGGGCCCAAATACCAATAACATTATAGCAGTGGGGCCCTAAAACCCTATTATTTGGGTCCTTGGAACAAGTTACTTCTTAAGATCTTACGTACCATATGCTCCGAGACATGAGATACCTGAGTGGTACAAGATTCCCCCCATCAACCAGATATGGGGTTTCCAAAAAAAATAAGCGTGCCCCTTTTGGGGGGGACCTATAATAAGGATTCTGGTATTTGGGGGTCTATATTGGGTCCCCTTATTTTGGGAAACTGCAATATTTTGGGAAACTACAACATGTAGCCCCTGAACGGAAAGCAGATTATCTACTAAATAGCCATATTTCAATGACTTGAACTAAGTTCTTTAAACGGCAAGCCCAGAAGGAATTTCCTCCACCCCGCCTAAGGACTGCCCCCACTTCTAAAAGGCCTGACCGTCCTAAGGGTTTAGGGTTCAGGGTTTAGGGCGTCTCTGAGAGAGGGGGGGGAGGCGTTCCTGAAGCTTACCGGTGGTTAGCAGGTAGTGGAACAATGGATCCTTAGAAATCCTAAACCCATGTTTTTCCTTCAAAAAATCCTTATACAATCCGTTATCATGATGGTCCGCATATCCTATTCCTCCACGCCATTCCCTACTAGTCACTGGCAGGTGCTCTGAACCCTCTTGCTTCTGGTTTAGGGTTCAGGGTTCAGGGTGTCTCTGACTTGGGCCCGTATCATGCTACGGCTCCAGGTATTCAGGGGGACCCCAAACTAGACCATGGCTTTTTTTGACGACCTACTCTGTCTCGACAAAACCCGAGATATTATCATGAGCTCCACTCTGTGCAACCACGGGTCGAGAGTTCGCAGCTGATCAAGTCCTGCTCTGCGCTACCCCTAAAAAGGGCTTAATCAGGTTCATGTAAGGTCATCTTGGGATACATTGTACAATATAGGCTTCCAAAACTAGGGTGGGCAGAATATGCGCCAAACTTCCATTTAACTCCATAGAGCCCCTAAGCCCTAAACCCTGTATAACCGGATATAGCAGTTTCCATTCATTTCATTATCGCAATATGACCCAATACAGTATCTATTCCGAGGCACTGCAGGTTTTTGGACTATTACATGGCAGTGTTTTTTCTGCCTGGCGCTCGGAAGGCCACATGTCACCCCAGCACATCACCGTAAACCCTAAACCCTATAGCCGCCCTTAAGTAGATAGAATATGGCTTTGGGTATGTTATAATAAGATCCCCATAGACCCCATATTCTATGTACTTCTTAAGGGGGACTACAAACCCTAAACCCTAAGGGGGTCTAACAACTATCCTGGCTTTGTCAGGGTCCAACAACTGTTCTGGCTCTGTCATCTATTAATCTGCGCAGCTCTATGTGCACCCTAACGTCCTAGCAGACCAAGGCGCATGCGTGAGTCTGAAAACCCACGCAACAGCTACAAAGCACGCAACGTACACCTGAAGTCCATACCTCAAATGCCCCAACAGAGCTGCGAGATTTGCGGACGGTTGCTATGGGATTAGGAACCCTTTATTCCTCCACTTGTTGTCAGGCAGTTTGTACACTAAACCGGCTGCCCGGAAACTGAGTTTACATGTTGATTCGTAGGCACAGGCTCTGGGCATCTGGCACAACAAAAGTTTATCTATAGTAGAAACTATACAGAAAGGGACGCTGTGGTGAACCCAGTTTCGTGTGCATGGGCTATCGGATATTGCCTGCTCAGAACTTGGGTTGTTGCTACCTAGAATCCTCAACACTAAAATCTGGCCTTTTAGTCCTGAGACGCCCTGTGAAACCCCATGCGTGGCCTTGCTTTACAATCGTAAATGCAGGCCCCATCTGGGCATTTTCGAACGCGTGTCCGCCTATAATTCACAGTAAAGACACCCCTAGAGGACCACTAATTCTTTCGGAAACTGCAATTTGTATGAGAAAACGAAGGGATAGCCTAACTAACGCTCGAGTCCTTAAACTGGCACACTAAAATTGAGCCGGGCACAGTACAAGATCCAACACTAACGTCGCTTTAATTTTGGGACTTGGATTGTAAACGCGACTTTGAAATCAAACACAATCCCAATGAATCTTCGACATTCCAGCGAATCCAACTCCAAAAGAGTTCGGTCACGTAAGGAGTTGCCAACCAAGTTCCCTCTACGGCATGTAGATTTATGCGTCTTGCGCTGAAATGCGGTTCTACTGAGTTATATGTAATCATGAAGAAGCTTGCGCAGGTTTTACACACAACCCTAAACCCTAAACCCCAAACCCTAAACCCTAAACCCTTACACCCTAAACCCTAAACCCTAAACATTCGGAACCAGCGACTTTGAACCGCATCCCTGGAACTAACTCTCCCTATGCAACCAGCTGTCATAGTACTTATATGGGTTTAGGGTTTAGGGTATATATTACATTGGCTCCATAGCTCCCCCTTGAAACTTAGCGCCGAAATTAAAACCCTAAACTCCTGAACCATCCGAACCCCAAACCCCAAACCGTAAACCCTAAACCCCAAAGCCTAAACCCCAAACGCCAAACCCTGAAAACCCTAATCCCTAAATCCACCGGCCTTTGAACCAGGAAGCTTGAAGCTCTGAGAGTTTGTTGGCAGCCTAAGCCAGGAGGGCTGCTACTCGACTTTTCTTGGTAACTTGTAGAGCTTAGGGTTTAGGGGTTTGGGGTTTACGGGTTTGGGGGTTTAAGGTTTAGGGTTTAGGGCTAGGATTTAGGATTTTTAAGGCTTAAGACTTAGAACTTGTCGACTCAGGATTTCGGGTTAAGAATTTAGGGGCTTGGGACTTAGGAGTTTAGTAGGTTCCAAACAAATCGTGACGAATAAAGTGATTTAAGCTACTTCCACCCTGATTTAAAGAACATACTAGGATTCCGGTGCAGCATGTCTTCCTTTTTACAAGGTGTTGCACATGCGATGTAGACAGTTCCAACTGACACCGAAACAGTGTTACCTTGTTATGTGGAACGTGCTTGGTGCGGGGTGGGGCTGCTCCCAACGGCTTCTGAGTTACATTTTGAGGCCCCTTAACTAAATAATGTGGCAGCTTACTCCCCTTGAAAAGGACTGGGGTCTTTGTCGTGCCATGCTTGGGAACACCTATTGCAAGCGTCAGCGGATTTGGAAAGCTGCTTAGGCCTTTCGGGAATTTCAAAACATGCTGCTGAAGCCCAAAACATGTCAAACCCTGCCAATTCCTCCCCAAAGACACAGTGTAACAGCCTTTGACCCCCCGACATAATGCGTGCAAAGGCTTTTATTATGGGTAATCCAGACCCCTGATTAACAAAACCCCCTCCCCTTAATAGGGAACTATAATAGGGATCCCGATAGGCCTTTTAAAGGAGGGGGTTTACTAATCATAGGTCTACATTATTTGGGAGGTCTAGGTGTCCAGGTGAGCCTTTACCCCACATAAAATGGTATCCCTAATTTGGGGAAGCCCTAAACCCTGTAAAATCCCTGAATATAGTCCCTATATATAGCCCCCTCAAGTAGATAGAATAGAGGGTATATATGGATCTTATTATAATATACCCAAAGCCATATTCTATCTACCTAAGGGGGACTACATCCATAAAAACCAAACCTGAGCCAGGTCACTAAGTTCAGCAGCCGGAGGCAACCGAGGGGGGGGAAGAGGCCGTCCGCTAGCCAGCTGATGGCGTTACCCTGCGGTCAGCGATCTCAAAATTCGCTTAGGCATTTAGGTTTTGAGGGTTCAGGGGTGAAGGGTTTTGGAGGTTTAGGGCTTATAAGGTTTGCGTAGGAGTCTAAGGTTCAAGGGTTTAAGGGCTGAGGGGCCCGTCTTAGTGTACCGTCATCTTGGCATTTACAGCGGGGATCTTCTTTTGTATGAGCTAAATGAAGGAACCTTCAAGCCCGACAGGGCCGTGCAAAGAGTGCTTCATTGCTGGAAGCGACTACAGTAATATGAGGGTCCGTGCTGGTGAGGGGGTCCCAAAGTCCGAAACTACATTTCTAGTAGAGTTCCGGGGCTTAGGGTTTAGGGTTCAGGCGTTGTGGGGTTCCAAGCCTCCAATTACATCCTCGAGCCCTAAAGTTTCAATAGTCCCAAGGCCCCAAAACCCCTGTACCCTCAAATCCCGCATCTTCTTGCTTAACCCTGAACCTTAAAAGCCCTACACCTTCCAGCCAACAAGGGTTTAGGTATTAGGCTTCAAAAGTTTACGATTGAGGGCTCAGGCTGTCACTGTCGGGTCGATCTGACCACTCAACCTACTGCCAGAACCTCAAACCCTGGATCACCACCGGTGCCTGCCATCATGCAAGTCTTAAACCCTACATTGATGCCTCTGGTATTTTCTTGAGGTACTTTTAAGAATGGCCATGAAAACCTATATTGGGATCAGGTATTCAAGAAAATACTGCATACAACTCAACAAAAACCCAACCCCTCATAAAACCCTCTAAACCCTAAACGCTTTTGCATCTGGGCTCGCACACGACCCTAAGCCTGAACCCTAAACAATCCACACCTGTAGGTTGAGCATCTGCAGTTTCTCCAGGCCAGCGAAAGCCTCTTGATCGAGCCTCTCCACTCCTTGCGTTGGGGGGCTGGCGATGTTGAATTTTTTGGGGGGTGGTTAGGGTTATGGGCTCGGTGTTTTTGGTTGAAGGTTTAGGGTTTTTGGGGGGGTGGGGGGAGGGGGGGGGGTTGAGGGTGTGGAGCAGGGGTAAGAGGGTGAAGGATCTAGGGTGTAGACCCAACATCTGCACAACCAATTAACCCAGATCTGGAAGTCTAGAAGGTATGTAAGGGCTAGTCACAAGTAAGGTCCCTAGTTGGGTGCCCTGAATATTTGATAATATTTGGAGCTATACTTTTATGGAGACCCAAAAGAGGGTCCTCTTTTGAGAGCCTTCTATGTGGGTCAGTATAAATGCAATTATCCCAAGGTTGTCAAATGCTCTTCAAGATCCGCAAAGGAAATAAGTACTGTTGGAACTGGGTACCTTGACCGGTACACCTAGTAATTTCCGCGCCTCCCGGGAAGAATCGTCACCAAAACCCTAAGCCCTAAACCCTTAAAAGCACACCTAACCGCAAAAGGAATTACATTGGAAGGTCCATGTAGACGTCCTAGTATTTGCGAAGACTACAAGGGGCTTCACAAATTTAAGGGTCATGTTGCGGGTGTCCCTATTTTAAGGAGTGTGGTGTATTGTGGTCTATGTTCCGGCCCCCTATTCATGGAAACCGCCATAAGGGTTTAGGTTTCTGTATGGCTTATTAGCAGTTCAGATTTTCGGTCCGATGCAATACGCAGGCACACGCTAAACACCGGAAGTCTAGTAACTGCAGAAGTGGAAAACTTAGCTGGCCGCTGTAGTCAGCAAAGTCTCTAAAGACAAAAGCATAAACCATGTGTCAGCTCGTGCACCCAACAAATGATTTACGGGATGTAGGAGCTCCCAGGAAAAAAGACCCCATATGAACAAGATACTACACTTCTTATAAGAACTCCCAAAAAGGAACCCTTGCTTGGCAAATCCTGGGCCCTCTATATCCCCTATATCCTATATCCTTATATGGCCTTTTATAACCCAACATGCTCTCTTGTGATTAGGCTAAATACAAAGTGATATAAAAAAGGGGCACAAAGCCCAGGCTTCTGTCAGTCATGCCCCACATACTAACCCCTATGTACCCCCAAAAACCGTGAGCCCAAGATATCCCTGAGCCCTAAAGGCCTACAACCCTAAAACCTTAAAATCCTAAACCCTGAAACTCTGAAACCCTACGCCCTATACCCTAAACCCCTAAACCCCGTATATATCCAAATGTAACCCTTATATAATACATCCCATATATCCCCATTAAGGGTACCTAGCTAGTGGGTAACCTTGAACCCCAGACTCCACCCCCCCAACCCCCGTCAGTCAGAGCTTCGATTTTGCCTCTCCATCCCCTATATATCTCCTATTGAAGGTACCTAATTCTTGAATAACCCTAAACACCCCTAAACCCTCAACCC
>CAJNIZ010043275.1:39974-51397 GCA_905231905.1 Symbiodinium pilosum
TGATGATGATGATGATGAGGAGGAATGTCTTGAGTGCTAGTCAGCGCATGTTGCCTCAAATCTGCCCGCCAATTTTGGATCACATCAGGTCCTGGAGAGGGCGCACATAGGAACAAAGAACGCCCAAGTCAGAATTCGTTGTGACGTTCAGGTTATTTGATGATAAATGAGAACACGGATACAAACATGCGATATCGAGCCGTCAGGCGGAAACACGTCAATGCAAAGTTGAGACCGAAGATGTGTGCATAGGAATCAGGTGCCCAATGCGCTACGGCATTGGTGCTCAGAAGGTCTTCACATTTGCGCTCCCGCAAACGGAAGAACCTCATATAGCCTTCAGCAATGACAGGTGTCTTGTAGCTTTTTCGATTCTACACTAGCTTGGGAGAGTATTAGACGACGATATACTATTATACTAGTATAATATACTATAACATATTACTATATTATACTAGAATAGACTACAAAATACTGGAATATACTCTATGATACTATAATATGGTTGGGCCCTTTGTGGGAGGGCGGGGTGGTGGGCATGATCCCAGGTCCCACACCCTGAGCTCTAACTCCAAACCGTCAGGGCCCTCACCCAACGAGCGAAAACCACCAGGAGCCAGTTCCTGAATCGCATTCCTTGGCTTACGGGGTATGTGGGGATCTTTTTATAATATACCCAAAGGCCATATTCTATCTACTTAAGGGGGACTATAAACCTTAGCCACTTAATGTTTTGGGGACTGTGGATTTATGGCTTGCTAGGGTTAAGGGATTTAGGGTACAGGGCCAAGAGGCTTGGGGTGCAAGTGCCTGGGGTCAAGGACGATTCCCCTCGCGCCTAACTCGTTCGAAGCACGGCAAGGGAGAAGTTTCTCAGAAAGTCGTTAGGGTTTAGGGTTTAGGGTGGGGGAAGCCGCCGCATCAATTGTGGACACTGGGATTATTCCGTCGGAGTGCTCAGGAGCCACTGTGCTGAAAACTTTCTTGCGAGAAACTTGTTTCGAAGCAACGCCCGGCCAAACGGTTTTGAGTAGTGTACAGTGACCTGTTAGACCTAGTTGTTGAGTTCCTGGCCCCCAAAACATTAACCTTTTACATACAATGGAACCATATATATATATATACAACCTCTTAACTATGGTAAGCATTTATGTTTATGTATATACGTGTGTATCCGGGTGTGTGCGTGTATAGAACCCCCCCCAAAGTTAAATGTTCTCTGCTCAGCTAAAGTTGAAAGCCAAGGCAAGGCACACACCAAATTCGTAACTCTGTTGGAGTTTCTCAAAAAGCATATTGGGGATATATAGGGGTTTATAAGGATATTACTCCGATACTGGACAATCAAATGGAAAACAAAGTTGAAAATGAAATGGAAACTGGGGAATGTAGGACCGCGGGAACATTAGTGATCTTTCAGGGACTTGACAGGAGAGATATGGGGGCTCATGCCGCGCAGTCAAAATGCGTTTGCAAACTCCAACATGCCGCACCATAGAATCATCCACAACCCTCTGGAAACTCTCCTCGTCCGCGGTCGAGGAGCTATGGCAGAAGCGCAGGCAGGGTACAGTCCCCATAGTAGATAGAATATGGGGTATATGGGGATCTTAGTATAGCATACCCAGAGCCATATTCTATCTGCCACTACTCCTACGATACTAAGCCTCTGCCTGCCCTGATTCCCGGCCAAACAAAAAACAGTTTCTTGGTCATATTGGGGTTGTATAGGGGTTCATGGGGATATTACTCCAATGATGGAGGATCAAATGAAAAATGCCATGGAAACTGGGGAATATAGGGATTCATTATATTGGGGTTGTATAGGGGCTTTATAAAGATAATGGAAAAGAAGCTGGAAACTACTACTATAATGGGTTATATAGGGATCATAGTGTACATATTGGAAGCTTGCCGTGAGCAAAAAAAGACCTATCAGGACCCTCACGTGAGAAATTGGCTGACTTCATGACCTTGCTAAAAGTAAAACTTTTAGCCTCCCTAGTAAATTGATAGTCCTAAACCCTAAACCCTAAACCCCAAAGCCGTAGAGTCAGCCACGCCAAAGCCCAGGTTGTAAAAAGTCGTCGTTTGCTTTGGAGGCGAGATTCTGTGACAGGTCCAGCGAACCTCCAGCGCGGTTCGAGGTTCTTTGGCTGCTGTAAGTGGGGCTAGCAGGTTCTATAAGGGCTATAGCAGAAGTACACGGTAATATGAACTTACGTAAATGGATATGTATGAACAGTTCGTGATACATGTAAAGAGCCTCTACGTGTATGACATTTATGCGTAAATATGCGCAGGTATATATGTATATGTATATATATGATTGATTATGTATATTTATCCTCTTCTTGTGGTGGGGAACTGAGGCTCATTGCAGGTAGGACCATGGGTTTGGGACTTTTGAACTTACCGTCTTTGGGTCCGGGTAACCCTTCTCCTAGGCTCTTTGACAGCGATAAAGGGGAGGATGGTGGATAACTCCAACACGTTAGGGTTACAGCCCCACTTTAGTGGATAGAATATGGGGTATACGGGGATCTTAGTATAATGTACCCAAAGCCATATTCTATCTACTCAAGGGGGACTATAGGCTTCAGGCTTGCAATTTCAGCGCGTGGAATCAAGAGACCTCAGAGCTGCCTCAGGCTGCCAGGGTTTGCTTCGCTTCCAGTGCCCGGACAAAAGGCTGACGCACAATATCAACCTCTTCATGGCCAATTCATGACCCTAGATATGCGACTGATGTTTGGGCCATGCAGCTTTTAGTCCACCGGCAACTGCTTCACAAGGTTGGGTTGGAGCCACAAGCCACTGCCGTGAGCCCGGATTTCAGTTTTAGGGTTCGCCAGCAAGCTGGCCTCGCACCAAATGCCACAGGTCCGAGGCCTAATTGAACCAACACGTCAAACCTCGAGCTTGTGGCAGCCAGTGCCTGAAAGCAGTAAACAGACACAAACGCACGGAAAGGAAAACCCTCCAACGTTTGACACCAGACGACTGCACAGTGCCCTTGAAACCTCTAAAGCAATCCGTAGTAGTTTCCATTTTATTTTCCATTATCCCCAATATAACCCCAATACAACCCCAATACAACCCCAATATTCGGTATTCCTCCTATCACCATCAACCCTTCTTCTTAACGGATTCCCTTTGCGCCCAACGAACATCTCTGCATGAAATCCCCGTATGGTCTCTACGTGATTCTGATCGAAGTTGTTTGCAAAGATGCGCTTTCAACACTTGTGTGGCACTAAACCTTCCCTTCGAAGCCTGACGAATCCAACACCCTGAACTTGCCTCTGGCTAGCAGGGAATTAAGGAATGGAGCTTTACAGCAATTCCCAGACAATCCCCAGCCATACAGAAATGTCCATGTTGTGTTCCATTGCTTCATTCTGCGCTAACTACAGGAAAGCAACCCTCCACCCTAATTGCGAAGACTGCTATCAACTCTGCGGTACCCCAGACCCTAAATCCCTCCGATCGCCTAACGTGTCGAGGCCGGAAAGAGCCTGGCAGGGTTGCCCGAGGCAGCTTCCACCGAGGGTTTCCATTAACCCTATGTTGCCCTATATTATCCCTGTATAACCTATAATACTACATTTAAAGAAACTATTCACACTCTACTAGCTTTCTGCTTTTGGGCACCCATTTTGCGCACATGTTCCGGCAAGTAAAAGCTCAGGGTCTGGGGTTTAGCGCGTCTACAGTTCGAAATAGAGCCCCTTAGATACAGGTTGTGCCATTCATGATGCTGGCAACCTGGTACTACCTTTGAAGATGCTTCATTACCAGGGGCTGTAGGAGGAGGGACCCAGAGAATGGTTCCTGTAAAGATTCCCTGTGAATGGACTGAGCCGACCTGCAGAACGCAGCGATCAAAAGACAACCTCTCGAAGCGGAACACGTGCCCCGAAAGTGTAAGCGCCTAAGCGCTCAACCCTAAATCGAGAGAGGCCCAAAATGAACAGCCCAGCCGTGCGCCTGAATCCTTATCATTTAGGATTTAGTGCTTGCTTGCAGGTCCAGGGTACTTATGGCCTTCCTACTAACTCTACTTCAAAACGAGTGTATCTGCAAAAATGGGGGAATACTCTAACTTGGGCTTTCCTTGTGCTAGCCCTGAACTCCATAAACCACTGTAGAACCCCTAAGCCCTAAACCTTAAACCACTGCAGAGTCCCAGCTTCTATGTCATGTTCGGTGTACTTCTCCATTGGGTTCTCACTATTGCCATACCTCAAACCACCCAAAAAAACGATAAACGGCCTATGAAAACATAAGCCCTACAACGCCCTAATAAAGTTGTTGAAAGAAACCAGAAAACCCTGACCCCCACAAACTCTTGCAAGATCCTAGAAGCTCTGTAGGTCCTTATACTTGCCCTAAGCCCCAGACCCTAAAACCCTAAAGTCCTAAATTCCTGAAACCCCAAAACCCGAAAGCCCTCATCCCTAAACCCTCAACCCTAATCCCTAAACCCTAAAGCCAAAACCCTAAATCCTAAACCCTAAACTCTAACTCCACGTCACCTACTCGCCTCCGGATGCAACTCCCGAAGCCCAGCACTGCGTAGGTCGAGATGCTGTAGAGCGCCCAGGCCCTGAAACCTGTTTCGGGTAGGGCTTAGGGTTATAGGGTTTTAGGGTTTCAGGTTATAAGGTTTAGGGTGTAAGGGTTTTAGGGTTTTCGCGCTGTTTGAGGTTTCAAGGTTAGGTTTGGAGGGTTTAGGGTTTGCGATTTAGGGCTTTAGGATTTGGGATCATACGATTTAGGGTGTGGCCGATACTCTGGAGGCCAAAAAAAAAAACTGCATGACCGTACTGTATCAGAACACCACAGTTCTCCAGGTATGAGGGTATGAGGGACTTCTGGTCATGCATGATCTCTAGTTTGCACTGTAGCTCTAAGCTATGGGTTTAGGGTATAGGGTTTAGGGTTGAGGGTTTAGGGTTTAGGGATTAGGGTTTAGGGTTTAAGGAGCTACGCGGCTGGAAGCACTGTTGCAAAATTCATGGTTGTTGTGGCTGCTGGCGGTATCATCTTCGGTGTCTTGATATCTGAGTCTACAGCATGTTCCTGCAAAGGCACAAAAGTGCCTCGCAAATGTCAGCTAAAGTCTGAACTCCCAGTACTCTCCAGACTATAGCTCCTGAGGAACCTCAAGAATGTCCTCCAACAAGCACTCCCCCTCAATCATGTTGGAACCCTCCATGGAGGCCCGAGATCCGTGCGATGTTCCCCCCTCAAAGAAGAACCAAATAAACCCAATCGACATTCACATGTCATGTTTCCGGAGAAAGTCTACTGTAATTGTGCAAGGAGTATCAGGAAATTGTATTGGTCATTAGTCCGGCGTCCCTACACTACAATCCCTCTGAGTCCTGTGTAAGCCCGGTTTCGATGTCATTATACGCGTTCATTCCCCCACTTTATTCTTCACATTTTGGACATTTTCTAAGTACAAATAAAAGCCCTATATATCCTGCAGACTTCCTATACACCGCTTTAAGGTACAGCTGGAGCTGAGGTGTCGGCAGACCGCGCGGTAACATGCCCAAGGAATTTCCCGACAGGCTCCTCAGCACACTTTTGCTTGCAACCGCTAACTGGAGATTTTAAAACAGCTCCCTAAACCCTTAAACCCAAAAACCATGTATCCCCCTCAATAACCCCTATAATTCTATAATACTCCCGTATGTAATCCCCTGTATAATGTATAAACACCACTTGAGGCAAGGTTGAGTGAGCTAGTTATGCTTGCCCAACTGTAGGCCCTACTATAGCCCCAGTAATCCTTACTATGATAAGGAAACCCATTTACTACATAGCCATGTAATGGCAACTTAATCTAAACTTATATAAGTTCCCTAACAGCAACCCAGAATATTGAAGCCTTGACTTTTAAATCATTTGAATGAGTTTTGGTCTTTAGGGCCAGCACCTCCGAGCTGCAGTCTGTATGTCTTACATACATAGTAAGGGATTGCAATAGTACCCCCCCAAAAGTACCCCACCCCAGATTTAGAACCCTATCAGGCCTTATTAAGCCGTATATACTCCTTATTAACTCAATAAACCCTGGGGGGGAGGGGGGGGGGGGCGTACCTTTCGGGGGATATTATTGTAATCCCTTACATGGCCACTGCGCATCGGAGCGTCCCGTATAGGAGTCTGGCATCTGAACCGATCGCGGCTAGATTTCAAACCTAGAGGGACCCGGTATGAGAACCTACCTCGACAATAGCACAATAGGATCATAAAGGGACAAAGTGTCGGACGCAAAGGGGATGTTGAAGACTTCTACTGGGTAAGGTACTTAAAGTTGTTATTCACTGTATACCCATACTGTGGTAGTGGTAACCTAGTTTCAGGTTCCTTAACAGCAACCCCGCCTAAAAGCATACTTCGGCATTCTAAAGCCGAAGGTTGCACGGCGCTCGTTCCAAAGACAGGTTCCCCCTGAGCACCGAGATTATCAAGTCTACAGCAGTCGGGAGATTATCAAGTCTACAGCAGTCGAAACAATAATGTGCGCTATAGTCTGAACTCCTAGTATCCCCCTTAATAACCCCTATAATTCTATAAGACTCCCCTATGTAATCCCCTATATAATCCCCTTTAAGGAGTTTAGACCCTAAACCTAAACCCTGAGTCCCTAAACCCTAAATCCCTAAGCCCTATAATCCCGGATAGTAGTCCCCTATATAAGCCCCTCTAAAATCCCCATTAAGGAGTTTAGATTATAGCTCATGTGATGACCGCTAGACCAAAGCGGAAAGAAGAACACCAGAGCAGTGGCTCTGGAGCCAAACAGGACCTGACTTAGAGTCCTAATCCCTACACTCTCTAAACCCTAAACCCTAAACCGCGGTTTAGGGTTTCGGGTTTAGAGTTAGGGTTTAGGTTTTAGGGTCTAGGGACTGGCATGGAAACCCAAAAAGGGCTCCAAAAAAACTACAGTCCTTCTAAAAGGGGGCTATATGGGTTTCTATGTTAGTTTGGGGGAGTTTACAAGTCACATCTTTGCCCTGGAGGAGCAGCAGTTTCGGGCTGAAGAATGAGGATACTATACCTTCGCTGACTAGGCTGTATAAGTGGTAGTTTCCCATAAATCGGGGGACCCCAATACAGACACCCAAAAAAGTAATCCTTGTTATAGGGAACCCAAAACAGTCTCCCCCCCACCCCAGTTTTGGGAAACCTAAACCTTAAACCCAATATCCCCCTATATCCCCTACATAACCCCTATATCCCCCTTTAAAAGGTAGCCCCCAATTTTTGGAAAACCACCTAAAACATAAACCCTTCACCATGACTTTTCAGTAGTCGCAACCCCGAGCTATGTCAAACCTGAAGCCTCGACACAGGCCCGGCTCAGGGCTCAGGGGGTTCAGGGTTTAGGATTTCAGGGTTTAGGGCTTTAGGGTTTCAGAGTTTGGGTTTTTTTTTGGGTTTAGGGCTTTGTAGAGTGTAGGGTTTTAGGGGTTAGAGTTTTTTACAACCCTTCGGACTTTTCGTCTGCCCGGCTCGGCAAAGGGTTTGATCTAGACAGTTACAACAGCAAAGCACAGCGACATCCCGTGATTTCAGCACAGAAGTTCAGCGGTGCTTGGTCCCTGACCCTCAGCTGCCCTCAGTTGTACTTGCGGTTTAGGGTTTTGAGGTTTAGGTTTTCAAGGCTTAAGGTTCTAGGGTTTAGGGCGTCAGGGTTTCGGGTTTTAGGGTGTCTGATGGAGAGGGCGCGCTGGTGCTGAAAGCACCCGAGCCGCTCGCCCCGAACTGTATGAGCCCACCCCCGCTGGCCCTCCACCCTCGCCTCGACCTTTTACGGGTTTAGCGTTCTCTCCAGCTCTGATCGGGTTCCTGTCTTCTTATATTTTTTGCAGCTGTCTAGACCAGGCGGTGCAAGGTTTCAGCCGTGTCTGGCTCGTTGCTTCTTGTGTTCTTTGGGATTGAGCCTTGCCTGGAGGCCTTCAAGCCAAAAACCAGTCGGATGAACCACGTGGACCTGTCCATACTGAGGTTTGGGGTTTGGGTCTGGCTCGAAGCCTGGACGCCTCCAATGCTGAAAGAGTGGACCTGTCTAGACCAGGCGGGTGCAAGCTTTGGGCTAGGTCTGGCTCGAGGCTTCATGTTTTCTTTCGAGATGGAGCCTGGGCTGGAGGCCGTCAAGCCTTGATCCACATGGACCTGTTTAGTCCAGGCCGTTGCAAGATTTGGGTCTCTAGTTTCTTCAGATCAAGCCGTGCATTAAGAATTAAGAGGCCCCTGATGCCTTTGGAAGCCCTGGAAAAGCCTGGCCCTGAACCTGGCCTGGCCTGGAGGTTGTGGAAGGACCTGGGAGGCCAGCAGGGCCTAGGCCTTGGGACCCTTAAGAGGCGTCTACCGCTGCTCTTCAAGGTTTGGGATACCTTATTATTCTAAGCTGACGGGTTACTCGCCAGCAGCCTGCCGCAGCCCACAGCCTGCAGGACTGAGCTCCGTCAACCGCCGGAGAAGTCTGGGCTCCGGAGCTGCCTTGTCTGCCGGCTTCGGCGCGTTCGCCCTGCTCGACGGCCCCGGGCTCACTCAGTTTAGGGTTTGAAGATTTGGGGTTTTAGGGTTTAGGGGTTTAGGGTTCACGGTTTTAGGGTTTACGGAATTCGGGTTCAGGGTCTTAAGGTAGGGTTCTTGGAAGACATGCTTTAGATGCAATCGCGGTGCAGGTTGGCGAGACGTTCCAGATTCCTGCAGTAGTGCGGTGAAGCAAACAGGGCTTTTGGATGATCTGTTGACTTAGTAAGTCTACTTGCTATTCCCAATAACCCCAATCATAAGCCCAACAACCCACGTTACCTAGCAGATTTACGAAGTCCAGATAGCCTCCAAGCTCCAAGCAAACACGGGAAGCTAAGGATTAGAAGGTGGCCCAGAGGCTTGTTTTGAAGCTTAGCATTCTGGACCTGACCCTAGACCCTAATCAAACCCTAAACCCCAAATCCCTAAATCCTAAACTCTACATTCCTCAACCCTAAACCTGCATCAAGGCTTCAACCGGGCGGATGATTGGTAGCATAGCCTAGTTGCCACAAGGAGGCCCAGCAGGAACATGAGAGAAAGTGCCTACACATACTACTGCCCTTTAAAATGGGGGAATATGATGTTCCATGTTAGGGTTTATACCAGCGAAAGGAGCCCCATTTGTCTTCCGAAATAGAGTGCCAACTCTGATCAAGTTTCGGGCATCCCTGGATGCTATGCTTACTGGGGGTTAGTAGGGAATAAGGGAACACGTGATGTAGGAATCATAGGGGATGATATTCCCTTGTTCCCGACTATCCACAGTGACAGTAAGTATATGACCCTACGATCTGTCAACATGCTGGCCAAACAAAACACACGGACCTACCCCAAAGAAAGTTAAACGCATACTTCAGCTAGACCTTAACCACATCCTACTCAAGGCCTGCAAGTTTTGAGTATAGGCAGCTTATAAAGTCGAACTCCCGCCCCCCAGATAGCAGTGTAATCGAAACCCTAAGCCCCAAACCATGAAACCTAAACCCTAAGTCCTAAACCTGACACCCTAAACCCTAAATCCCAAATTCAGGAACCCCAAGAAAAGTTCCCACAGGGTTGAGTTCCTTCATACGTGGCTCGATCTTCTCCTGTGGCATCCCCTAATGGTCATTCTCCACGCAGACACCCACCAGTATTCCTAAAGAACCTGACGTACACTCGCCAAAACTAGAACCAAGAACATCAACTTATTTGAGTTCTAAACCAGAAGTCCATAGTTCAAAGCCCTATGAATACAACCCCTACACGGCTCTAACAGCGGTCGCTTTTAAACCTACCACTTGCTACGTCATGTTTCTAGGACACCTATCCATAAGCCCAGTTACCATGTTTTCCATTCTTCCCCATTATCCTTTAAACCCTGCACCTGAAATCCCCTTTGGTATCTTTTGCAACGTCCACCTAAACCCTGAACTCTCGAACTCTAAACCCTAAAATCCTAAACCTGAGACACCTGAACATGCCGGGCTGGAGGTCGGCGAGCATGTTGTCTGACAGGTCCAAATGCCTCAGAGCTCGAAAGAATTGACGCATAGAAAGCCATGTGGGTTAGGGTTTGAGGGAAAGCCCCCTAATATTTCAACCCTCCTAATACGAAATACTCCCTAATACTGAATGGTCCCATTGTCGTATATTATATTAAATTGGGAATGTCTAATATTAGCCGGGTGGTGGGTTTTAACATCTAATACTAGGGCAAGGGGGCTACGTACATATGAGAGTGACCACAAGGGATAAAGGTTTCATGCTAGGCCCCTACATATTCCTATAGTACCAGTATTGCTGGGTGGGGTGCCAACCCAAGATATACTACAGGGGCCTAAATAATTACCAATATCATTTTTTGAGGTCCATTTGAGGTACCATATAATACATTTGTACAAGGAATATGAAACCATGATATTGGTAATTATTTAGGCCCCCATATTAGGGTCCCCCCTGCACCCAGATTGTTCGCCAGGCACAGAGCTGGAGATTCTAAAAACATGTCACCGTCAACTCCCGTATTTCCATCCCAGGATCTTCAACTTCAGGGTTTAGGGTTCAGGGCTTCAGGGCGCAAAACGAGAGTTGAGGGTTTAGGGCTTAGGATCCAAAGGACGAAAGTTCTCCCATAACCCCTAAACCTAAACCCTAAACCCTAAACCCTGAACCCTTCATGAGATGTGGGTAAACAGCCCCAGAATCTTCCGGGTTTGGGGTTTAGTTGTAAGTAATCCTGCGAGTATCCCTCAAGATCCCATAACCCCAAATGCTGAACTCTACATCCAGAATCCTAAGCCCTAAACCCTGAACCCTAAAGCCTGAACCCTAAACCTTAAACCCTACACCCTAAACCCTCAACTTCGGGAAAATTAGGGTTGCGTCCTCAGCATCCGGGGAGCCTTCCTGGTATTAACGGAATTTTCAGCTGAACACTGACCAGGTGGCTACCCTTACATAAATAAGGCTTATGGGTTTAGGGTTTGGGGTTTAGAGTTCAGGGTTTAGGATATAGGGGTGTAGAGTTATATAAGGCTTATGTGGGGGCACTAGGACTATATAAGGGCTACGTGAGCCATAGTCTAAACTCCTAGTATCCCCCTTAATAACCCCTATAGTAATCCCCTATATAATCCCTTATATAACCTCCCTTAAGGAGTTTAGACTATCGCTCATGTAAGGCTTCTATGAGAGAAACTACCCACCTAAAACTTCCTTAGATTGGAAGGTCCCTTGTAGGGACGGGCCCTGGCCTTTAAGCCTGGTTTAGGGTTTAGGGTTTAGGGTTCTAGGGTTTAGGGTTTTAGGGTTTAGGGTTTTAGGGTTTTAGGGTTTTAGGGTCTAGGGTTTTAGAGTTTAGGGTTTAGGCCTTT
>CAJNIZ010043276.1:16216-27455 GCA_905231905.1 Symbiodinium pilosum
TTGGATTTTGCAATTACGGGGAGGGGGGGGTTTGTAATTACGTTCTGGCATTTGGATTTTGCAGTTACGCGGGGGTTTATTAATATGAGGTCAATATTATTTGTGTCAGGTGTGCCTGAATTTGAGAACTCCCTAGGGTCCAAGTATGGTTAGATAAAGGTATTCCAGGACAGTTTGTGGGGATTGTAATGATTTCTCCACTGATTTGGTGAGGGCGACTGAATCTCTGAAGTGTCGTGCGCCTGATCCCGTTCTATGGGCTATAGTCTAAATTCTTTAAAGTTGGATATATACGCGATTATATAGGGATGATTATAGGGGATATTTAGGGGGATACTAGGAGTTTAGACCTTAAACCCTAATCCCTAAACCCTAAACCCTAAGGTGATACTAGGAGTTTAGACTATAGATCATAGGACCTTCAAGACCCAGGGTTGGTACATACCTCCTGAACTCAAAAATTATACACAACAATGGCCTCTTGGGCTATTTTTTAGGTACTGCCCCCACCCAGTAACAGTCCATATTAGGGGTCCTAGTAAGGGCTATATATATACCCATATTATAGTTAGTATCCAAGCTATTGTTGAGGGTTTGGGTCTATTGTTTTACTGAAAAGACTGCATGACGATACTTCTTTGTCATGCTTCTCCCTGAGTTAGGCTCATTCGGGGTTGGTTCAGGCAAGTTAAGGGGGAGCGCTGTTGGAGGGCTTGTCGGGAGAGACCCCGACCCCTGGCAACCCAAACGCCTAAACCTAAACCTTCAATCCCAAAACCCCAGAACCCTAAGACATAAACCTGAAACCCCAAAACCCGAAAATTAAACCTTAGATCTCTAAACCCCCAAAACCCTCAGACTTGGGAGATCAGGGCATGCGTGAACTGCGGAACACCGGCTATCTCCAACAGCAACTTCGTTCGCCTTCAAAGGGTGGCAGTATGTCCCCTAACAACTATGGCAAGTATGGTTTAGGTTTTAGGGTTTAAGGTTTGGGTTTGGTTTGAGGGTTTAGGGCTTGGACGAGCTTTGTTAGGCAGATTCTCGGGGCCCCTTGAGGGTTGATGTGGGGTAGGACAGCCCCTGGATTAAGGGCTTTAGGGTTTGGGTTTTATATTGAGGGGCCATAATTAATGTGGGCAATCTTGCTTAAAAGTTTAGGGTTTAGGGTTCAACCATAGATGATTTTTGACTGACCCAACCCCCTAAACGAAGACACGACATGGTGGTTCGAGATCCTTGTGTTTGATGGCGTCTCCGGGTTGACTATCAACATGTTAAAGTCGGCTCTGCCCGGGTTTCAGGGTGGCGCTTTTTTCGCGGTTTAGGGTTTAGGGTTCAGGATTTCAGGGTGCGAGGTTTCCTAGCAAGGGTTCAATGATTTGGGAGTTCCATGGTGCTGCTGCAGTTAAAGACGGTATGTCGGTGGGGATTCCCCCGGAAGGGTTTCCCCGGCATGAGGTTGTCTAGGTTTGATTATCTTACGTGGCCGGGCAGGCCTGACAAGGTAGACTTGCAGTGGTTCCAACGGCCCAGGGCCTTTCAGGTTCGTGGTTGTTTTGTGTCAACGAGACGTTGCGCCCTTGTAAACTTCAGAGAAGAAGTTTGGCTCTGGGTTTAGAAAAATACACATACATACATACATACATACAGACATACATACCTACCTACCTACGTACGTACGTACATCAGTAAGCTGAATCAATACGTACATTTTCGGGGGGCGGGGGGTCAACTAATAGCTTGCCCAAATTCACAGGGTTCCCTGGGAGGCAGATTTCCTGATCATTGTTTACTTATACCTAACACGGCACGTGTTATTTGGGTCCCTAATGGTTTGTGGTCTCAAGGATTTGGGATGTCAGCTTATAGGTCTGGACTATATCATATAGGGGTCATAGGGAAATATTATATTGGGATTCAAGGGCATTATATGTAGGGATAACATGGGGATTATATTCCCTTATAGGGTTTTTGGGGAAGGCCGCAGGCTTTAGCCTGCGAGTGTGGAGTTTGGAGTTGAGGGTGTCTTTTTTAGTTGCTGTCTCGTCTCTCTTAGCGGACAATTCTTCAGCAACGTGACAAAGCTAAGATCCCAAACCGCTGATCCAAACATGCTCGTCGGAATGCTCAATATGAGGGTTTAGGGGATGGACTTCTATCAACCTTCCGACTGTACAGACTTGAGGGGCCTCAAACTCTAAAGCCCCAAAACCCTGAACCCTAGTTAAGCTAATCCATGAAAACCTAAACCCTAAAACCCTGACCCTTACCGATACTTGAGGAATTTGCGCCACACTGTTGGCCAGTTTCTGGTAGAAACCCTGGGCGTCGACTGGCGCGTTGGGGAGGAGATTGTAGGGCGTTTGGAGGATTTGAGATGTTCAAGGTTACAGGGTTTAGGACTTTTAGGATTTGTTGGGTCCTAGGGTGTAGGGTTTTGGGGCTTAGTCTTTAGGAGGTTTGCTGTGATGTGGCACTGAAGGAGAAATTGCCAAGCCAAAAAGTAGCTTACAAGTGCGTTGTGCTGCGCGGCTGCTTCGCTAGCCCGGGTTGCCCTGTGACACGGATGCGCCGGTTTAAAGGGAAGTGAGCCAAATCGTAGATTAGGAATGTAACATCGGCCTGACGTGCACGGTTGTCTTTCTGCTAGCAGAGCTTCGAGTGGTCAGAAGCGACCTCGAAATCTAAAGCTGTTGTTCTTGAGCGATCGGGGATTTTGTAAGTAATTCGGCTACACGCCCTGAAAATTGGCCTGTAGCCCCTCTGTAGATGTGTTTACAAAGTCCCCTGAGCATCGAAGTTGTGCTGTTCTATGATGTTCCCCGAAATTCATCCTCAACGCTCTGCCTTGTGAGGGTAGGTTTGGGTCCCTATAACACTTTTATATTTATGGTTTTTAGGGATTATCTAAGGATTAAGGGTAATAAAGATCAAAAAGATTTTTGAAGCCTACTCCTGTTTCAGGGTGGTTGCGGGGTTCAAGTGGACATTGGGGCCGCTTTCTTACTGTGCCCCGTAAATTCTAGCGCATAATTAAGCTAAACCATGTGAGCAGTAATTTTCATGGAGGTACTACGGTCCCGAATACATAGCAGTAAGATTACGTCCTGCTCCTGGGCATAGTCTCGTCTCAGAGGATTACATTTTTCCATGGTTCAACCCCCATGCATGTTGCTCATGTACCCTAAATCCTAAACCCGCTGCAAAGCATTTGAAAGGACATGTGCCTTCCCTGAACCCTAAAAAAATAAACCTTTTGAGCAGGAGTGGTTCCACATCACATTGGTGGACAGTGACCTGGCCATCAACGCCATGATGTGGCAGCACCAGGGACTTGCAGGCAACTGCTTCATGTAGGGTTTAGGGTTTAGGGTTTGGAGTTTGGAGGTTAAGAGGACATTTTCTTGGAGGTACATGAGACTTGGGGATACAACCCAAGTTAGGGCATACTTAGTTGCAAGGCCCCACAAACCTTTAAGTAGAGTGGCGGGTTTGGAGTTTACCGAGTGTGGACCCTGGTCAGACAACAAAACACGTAAGACCCATGACTAAGAATTTCCGGGACGTACAATGAGAACCCGACTCATAACTGGGGTGCAACTCCTTGGCAGGATCGAATTCAGGGTGCCTTGGCTTAGGGTCGTCTAGGGGCTCGAAGTCATAGGATAGTTCGAAGGAGTTTTAGGTCTTGGAGTGAAGCTCCTAAACTAGTTTAAATTCCTTAAAGGGGGTTATATAGGGTTTAGGGTTTCGGGTCTCAAGTCCATAAATGGGGTTATTTAGAGGATTACATAGAGGAATAGTAAAGGGGGTTCCTGGGTTGTAGGTTGTACCCCTAAAGGTTTTCTGAATAGGTTTAATATATTGCCTTAAATGGGTAGTCCCCTGGAGTCCTTTAAATTGATCCCAAAACCCAGCTGTACAACCCTGGGGGTACAAGGCGGAAACCCTTGAAACCTTGAACCCTAAAACACTTTGAAATTACCCTGAAATTAGTTACTGTACGTATCGCCAGCAACCCAACGTCATGGAAGCTTTTGGTGCTCCCATGGCACCTAAACCCGCGGGTCCTTGCATGGGCGGGAGTGCCGGGAACTCCCGAAAGTGCGTCTCTGATCTGTGGAAGTACGGGGTTAGGGTTTCAGGGCTTAGGGTTTAGGATTTAGGGTTTAGGATTCAGAACGTGAAAGAAGAGCATTTAAAGCCTAAAACCCTCAGCTCGCTCAGAGATTGCTTACAGCCTACATTCGGAGCTTGTCAAAATTCTGATCCCTCAACGGGTAGCTGTTACAACATGGCACGGAGTATCTATAGGGCACGCACATAAGAACTCTATAATAGCGGGGCTATAAATCGGTTATATACCCAGTCATAAGCAGCCAGCCGCTTCCACGAACCCTCAACCTTTTGCCCTTATCTCTAAAAACTTAAGCCCTAAACCCAAATGCCTAACCTCTAATAACTTAGCCAGGCTTTCCAGGTAGTTCGGGCCAAGGAGTCGCAGGGCAAGCGGGCTCCTTCCAGACGCAACAGGAGCCAGCATGCCAGGCTCATGTACAGACCCCGAGCACACATGTCGCAACGATGTGTGTAACGTTAAAACCATGGGCCCCTAGTATGAGCTTCTTTCCTCCCAGATTATTTGCTGTCCTTCACAGTATGACACACCCCTTTTTGGGAGCATAAGCTGGACCCTTTGAGGGGAAATTAATCCCAGACAGTCCTAACAACCCTAAGCCCCTGAACCCCTAACCCTAAATCCTAAACCGAGGAATATACCTGGCAACCTGGGTTTGGAGGTTTGGGATAGACCATGGGATTAACCTGTACTATGCTTTTTGGGCAGGTGTAGCCTGCTCGATTTCCTACTTTGAGCCGAAGTATGTGTTGCCTAAGTCCACCACTCATAATTTGAATTGCGGCTCTCAAGTATGGAGATTGCCTGAGATTTCACGCAGCTGCCCAAATAATGACGACCTTACGAGACCTCACCTCAAATAATGCTTTATACAGATGTTCTCCCAAACTGGCCTTTATTTCCACTGTGATACTGTTATCATCTAGTAAGGGTTAAAGATCGGAACCAGAACTCGAGAAGTATAGAACCCCTAAAGAACCCATACTAATGTATATACATATATACATATATATATATATATGTATATGCTACATTCTTGTATAGACAGGTACTGTATGTAGTCCCTTATAAGGTCCTCTCAAACCCTAATACCAACTCGAGGTTCGAACCCAAAGCCCCTTTGATTCAGCGCGGGTTGCTGTTAAGGAACTTAAATTAAGTTACCATAATGGGTATATATGGTAAATAATAGGGTTTCCCCAATATAGTAACTGAATTTCAGTTCCTTAACAACAACTCAGCAGGTGTGTCTCAGTGGCTGGTCGGTATTGACTGCCTCTCGGCAGATGTAATGCTTGGGTATGAGCTGCTGACGAGTCCAGGGTTTCGTCTTCCTGCTTGCTCGTAGGGAGTTGAGGGGTAGATCCCTGCCTTACCCCCCCAAAGTATGTAGAATGATGGCTTAGGGTGTTAGGGCCATTCTGTCATATACTTGTGGGGTCCAGGCAAGAATCGTGCCCCACCCAAATGGTGGTTTGTATCCCAATTGGGCTTAATTCATGTGAGCCACTGTCATCCTTAGCCATAAAAAGGGACACTTAAGGGTAGGGTCTCTGTTGTAGTCTACTATGACGTAAATGAGGTCTCAAGTAAGGAGTCCCTGTCCATCAAATTATGAGGAAATATACACCTTAAATCTGGCTATCATATAGCAGTTTTAAACCCTGATGGATTAGCGGGCACGGCCCAAGAAATAGTGGGCAAGACCCACAAAAATAGCGGGCAAGGCAGTTAGCGGTCAAGATACAAGAAGTAGCGGGCAAGGCCCAAGGGATTTACCTGGAGCCCTAAAGTAAGTAAAATGATAGCCCAAAGCCTAGCCACATACTTTTGGGGTTCAGGTAAGGTTCGCGATCCAGGTTCGGCTCTAGGGGTCGTGCTTCAGGATGCGGGCTTTAGGGTTCAGGCTTTAATGTTTGGGCGGTAGGGTTGGGCTTTAGGGTTTGGCCAATTACGTAGTTCGGGCTTACTTGGAGGCCCAGGGGACTTAGAAACTACGTACAACTGGTATAACCCTACTTATAACTTCCCTAAGTAGCTACTAAGTCCTATGGGCCTCCAAGTAGAATTGTTCAAAATTGTTTCTTATTGCCTTTAGCATGTTTTCAAATGTTCGGCTTATGCTTGGCCTTTAGGCTCTGGGATTGACGCTTTAGGGTTAGGGCTTTAAGGTTCGCGCATCAGGGTTCGGGCTTTAGTGTTCGGCTTTTGGGTGTCGGTTTTGGATGACTTTGAAATATGTTGTTAATATGTTGTGGGACTCAATTAGGGTGGGTGGTGCATTGCTGTTGCTTCAGAAGTCTGCTCATTAAATGAATGCTTGAACCTGAGATCCTAACCCCTCATGTAGACCCCTGATTAAGAAACCTTTTCCCCTTAATGGGATTATAATAGGGATGCTAGTACTCAAGGCTTGAAAAGGAGGCGGTTTATCAATCACGGGTCTACATTAAGACCGAAAAAAAAGCCCTAAACCCTAGCAGACACCCCATGTCCAGGTAACTATATGCGGAAATATTGGCTGTAGCTCGTGTCAGATTTTGAGCCTAGGGCTTTCGAATGTTGCCTGAGAAGGGATTTGATTGTTGGGGGATTTACCGCAGGTTTCGGTTCCGAGTCGTGGGTCCGGTCCGGGGTTTTGGGGAGGTTCATAGGGGCTATATCAGGGCCATCTTGGGGAAGCATTTTCGGGGCACGACCTTAGGGGTACAGCCCTGGAACCCTTGATTTGGGAAAGGTCATCCAAAGCGCCACGCCAAGGCTGCTGACCCCAAAGGCACGTCTCTAATTCAGATTAGGGGCCCTTTAGGTTTAGGGTGTTTAGAGTCAGTATATACACCAAACTACTATCATTTCCAGTATATACAGGGAGTAGATTTGCACATAGTTTTTTGATTGGTATTACCCTTACTCCCTATAAAAATCCTTCTGAAGCCAGAAAACTTGACTTTATAGGGTCCCCCAAACCTACCCTAGGTCTCCGGAAGAGAAAAATCGATGGAAACTCATGTGTCATTTAGGCTTTCGGGTTTGGGGCTGGCATTATTCAGGTTTTAGAGGAATCATACCCCAATGATGGAGAATCAGATGGAGAAACTGAACATCTAATGGAAAGCAGGGTTAGATTGTAGTTCTATACCTATAAGTATCTTCCCAGCAGTACTGAAAACCTCCCACCCCCGATATTCAAAGTTTCCATATGTGGTGCGTTGCGCATGCACACATATGAGTAAATATGTGTATATGCATGGGGTATTTAGTGGTAAGGGGGCGGGGGATTCTACTTTCAGGGTGAGGGGAGTGTCGTAGAAGTTTGGGATCTAGGTTTCAGGGTTGGCTGGGATTTAGGAATTTGGATTTAGGCTTAAGGATTTAGGGTTCGAGGTAGAGCTTAGCTTTAAGGTTGCAGGTCTACAGTTATAGGGCTTTATTTGGCTTAGGAGGCTCCAGAAGGTCCGGATTTCGGGTAGTGTGTCTGACGGTTGAAGTCTGGCAGGGATTCACTGGGAGAGTCCGGTTTAAGGTTCAATGCGCAAGGTTTGGGGCTCAGGGCTTAGGGTTTAGGGTTTATTGTTTAGGTGAACCGATTGGCTATTGTGTTGTGGATGCATGGTCGGGCATTCACGAAAAGCAGCAAAGGTGCTTTCTGTTTTGTGGGTCTGCTTTGGTGCAACTGTAGGTGAGAAGGGTCATGCAGAGGCACCCGGGCAAGTTTGACACTAAAAGCAAAACCCTAAAACCCTAAACCTAAAAGCCCTAAAGCCTTCAGATGTTTTGCTTGCACTTAGCAAGCTGTGCTCCTGGAACCCAGCTGCGAGTTTAGCGTTGTTAGGGGCCCCATATCCAAACCAACCCCAGATCCCAAACTCCAGAGCCTTAAGCCCTGAACCTAAGTCTCCTTAAACCCAAATACCTCAACCCCTAAACCCTAAACCCTAAAGGGTTTAATTCCTAAACCCTCATCCCTAAACCCTCAGCCTCCGCAGGAGAGTATGTACGCTACTGGGTGCCGGAACTCTCCAAGCTGCCTTTGCAATATCTCCACTGCCCCGGTGAGGCTTAGAGCTTGGGGTTGTACTGCAGTGTAATTAGGGTTGAGGATTTAGGGTTTAGAGTTCAGGGTTTAGGGTTTAGGTTTTTTTTTGATTGGGCTTATTCTAAATTACCTTGTATTTAGTGTTTAGGTTTTTTTTGGTGGATTTTGTGGTTTAGGCTTCAGGTTTTAAAAGTCGGAACCAACATGGTGATCAGTATATAACCCATATACTGACCCCCATATAGGTGCTATGGTCCCCTGTCAGGTCCCCTGACACCCTGGGTTCCAGCTTGAGGTTCCGACCCAAAGTCGATTGAATTTTAGTCTAAGGCTGCGTTTTAAGGGTTCAGGGTCCTTGCCGCGGAGCATGTGGTGTGGTGGACTGTTAGAGTTGCATAGGGTATTACATACTACCTGGAGGACCCATTGGTACACAAATTTGTGTACGGAAAAAATTCCGCTCGGATGGTTAAAAAGCCCCGGGCGCAAAAAGAGGAATAGGTACACTTTTTGAAATTGCGCTCGGTTGCGGGAATTTGCGCCCAAGTTGTGGAAAATTGCGCTCGAGTTGCGCAAAAATTGCGCTCGTGCGCTTTTGCAATATCCGCCCGATTGTTCCGAAAAGCGCGCGTTTCAGAAAAAGCGCTCGATGCAACAAAAAGTGTATCAAAACATGTGTCGAGCACAAATTTGTGCACGAATGGGTCCTCCAGGTAGGTAACCCTCAAGCCCACATAAACTTACCATTGCTTAGGCTCCTTAACTCATGAGTTAAATTTCAAGCTCAAAAATCCGCTCCCAAACATAAGTCCTGATATACACCCTAAACCCCAAAATCCAACCCCATGCAGCATGCGTGCCGGGGCCATAGACTCAAAACTATTTATTTGCAGAACAGGGGAGGGTTTAGGATTGAAGGTATGCTTATAGGGATTAGGATTCATGGTTTAGGGTGCACTGGTCAGGGTTTAGGAATTTGGGGTTTGGGCGAAGAAGGTTGAATTTCGGTGTTGAGTATTAGGGTTTAAGGCCAGCTTTATAGGGTTGAGGGTTTTCTGGAGGGTTGAGGGTTCAGGGTTTAAGTCCTTTACTGCTAGCGGGTTGGAGCTTGAAACAGGATCAAGAGTTTCCCTCCGGCGTCGCTGGCACTACTCTTCTAACTGACTCTGCTTGCTATAACCAACGTACCTGCCAAAGCTTAAGCTTCTTAGCTTATGGCTTCTGCGCTCTGGGGTCTGGAGTGCGTGTGGTGGTTCAGGGCTTTCCGGTTTCAGGACATAACACATTCAGGGCATGGGAGGGTCGAGGGGTATGGGGTGAGGGGCATTCCGAATTTTCGGTTTTTGTGGCTACTTGTTGGGCATCAGCTGTAGCAGTTGCATGTTACGGCTACGGGCCGCCAAGAGGTAAGGAATCCTCGGAATTTGTAACGCGGACCCGCGCAGACCTCCCTAAAGGCTCCACCCCCTGCTCAGCCAGCAAAGGCTAAGGCAAAAGCCCGCCCAACTGCGCGAAGCGCGGGCAAGCAGGTAAAATTGGATTCGTATATCTAGCTTAATGTTAGGAATCCTTCATACTTTTTGGGTATGAGCTTCCTTATACTGATGTCAAAAGGATCCTCTTTTCTTTAGGGTATTGTGAGCTAAGATATTGGACAGCAGCCACAGCAGTCCATGGGGCCCAGCTATTTGCAACGACTACACGACCCAGCTGGTATCACCTCTCTGCGGAGCTACATTGGACTGTATCCTGATTCGCTCCGGCAAATTGCCGAACACCTTGATGCACAGTAATGTAGACCCCTGATTAATAAACTCCCTGCTTTTAAGGGCCTCAATATCTTTGATCTGTATAATAGTCCCGATTCAGGGGCGGGGGTTTATTACTCAGGGGTCTACATTAATGCGCGACTAGTCTACGTGATGTTATTGCTGAGAACGAGTGGGTGCAGATAAGTACGGTGTGTGTACACAAAGGCAGGCACCTCTCGGTTGCTTTCGCTGAGTTGATGGTTCTACGCATTAGGGTTTAGGGTTTAGGGTGGCAGAAATACCCCGGTGCCAATGTGAGCATCATGCATCGCTGCAGTGCACGCAACTGTGGCCAACTTTGGTACGCACAATCATTACTCGCTTTTCTGGTTGCTTTATTGCTCTGGGTACGTAGTCCGGGCTAGTTTCATGGGTGTTGGCCCATCATTTTATCAACTTGTGGTTCCTGGGTTTAGGGTTTAGTGTGGTTGTGAATTATAGGGCTCAGGAATTTCCCCTTTATAAGTGCGAAACCCTGGATCCTTACGGGTCGGGGGGCTCGGGCTTCAGGGGTTTTATAATGGTTCGTGGCATCAGTTATACTTACGAATTATGACTAGCATTGGCATTTCTCCAAGTATTATCTCCATCACACACCATTACAGAGCATGGGGAAAGGAATTTTGGACGTAAGACATCGTGCATTACTACTATGGTTATTATCACCATTACAGGCATGGGAAAGGAATTTCGGACGTAAGACATCGTGCACCAAACAATGGTTGCGCTCCAAAATGTAATGTCATTACCTAACATCTAAGAACAAGTCAACAGTTCCTTGCAGATCTTCTTCTAGAAAGAGATGAACGGCCGAATGCAAGACCCCAACTCCTTGGATACAACTCTAACCTTCGAATTCCAAATCTAAGGCCAAAAAATCAAATCCACATGCCACGATCCTACAGGCCACGGTTTTCTAACCAGGCACCCCACTTTGAAATTGAACCCCAACCAATACACGGAATTTCATGGCCAGAAATCCGTAAAGCCACTCAAAAATCAGCAATCATCAACCGCGCGCCCACCCACCGCTGTGTTAAGTGGTGCCCTTGCGTCACGAAAACGCGAATGCCAAGGCCTATAGACTCTCTGCCCCACGAATGAACAAGCACGCCTGCATCCTAGGCTGTAAACCTTTACCTTTGAACCCTTTAGATTCTACCTGAACCTCAACATTATGTAGAATAATGTTGCACCCTCTTTAATCTTGGGCCCCCCCCCTCCCCCCTAACAATACGGGCCTCCGAAAAA
>CAJNIZ010043276.1:31964-57420 GCA_905231905.1 Symbiodinium pilosum
ACCCACCTGGAACTGTCCTTGACCTCAGGACCCCCCTGATTCATTAATAGGAAGTAGTCTGCCCCTTTTTTGACAGTTCTCGTCAGACTTCTTTTTGCACCCTAAAACATATTGGGTGGCTTTTTAGAGGGAACGGATTACCAATGCTATGTATCCAGATTCCTTGTATAATTGGAAAATGGAGTACTATCTAGTAGACCTCAAAACAATATTGGTAAATGTTCTATACTTTCCGTAACTGTTATATTGTTGTGGTTTATTGGTTGTTAACTAGTATGACTATTTATCACAAGCTTTACTACTTTGTTGAAGCCTATACATGTTGGGAATTCGCTATTTTACTTGAAACCCTGAAGCCTCAAACCTGTTTTTAGCGATAATGGTTTAGACTTCAGGGTTTAGGGTTTACGGCTTACAGTTTAGGTTTTAGAATTTGAGGGTAGTGTGGGGGTTTAGGATTATAGTCCCGCTTAAGTAGATAGAATATGGTTTTGGGTATAGTAAAATAAGATCCCCATATACCCGATATTCTATCTACTTAAGGGGGACTATAGGGTCTACAGGGTTTAGGCTCTGGACCGAGGGGGGTTCTAGGATTAGCAGGGTCTGGGACTCTCGTTTTTCAGGTCGAACCCTGAACACTAAACCCTAAACCCCTAAAACCCAAAACCCCTAGAACCTAAACCCTTACACCCTAACCCCTAGACCCCTAAACCCCTACAACCTTAAACCCTAAAGCCCTGAACCCCTAAACCCTAAGCTTGTAGTCTTCTGGCTTGAGGGGGCTTCCGGTGAAAGGGATGAACAGGGTGACGGATTTTTACGTGGTCTTGCGGTTTTTAGGTTTTAGGTTAGAGCCTTTAACCCAAGTCCTTAGCTCTATAACTTACAGGGCTAAGGATGTGGGGATTGGGATTTCGGTTAGGGGTTTAGGATTGGGGGTTTAGTGTTTAGGGTCTTTCTGGCTGTGTGCGAGCCCAGATGCATAAGGGTTTAGGGTCTAGGAGTTAAGTTTTGCAGTTTGGAGTTTAGGGAATACCAGCCGTCTAAAGAGAGTCAACCCCAAGAGGCGATTTGGGTTTCTTGCTTCTGTAATCCCTTGCCTGTGAGAGGCCATATAAACTACCCTCGTAGAATCCCTTAATAGTGACCCCCATAATCTCCGCCTGGGAGCCACCGTTTGGGGAACCCCCGGAATATACACACAGATATATATATATATATATGTAGATATATGGTAGTTTCCCAAAATAGGGGGGCCCCAATATAGACACCCAAATACTTTGGCCCTTGTTATGAGGACCCCCAGAATGGTTCCCCTAATTGTGGGAAACCCCCATATACATATCTGTACATAGTAGGGGATGTAGTGAACTGTAGGGTGGCGGAGGGCTGTGGGTGTTGAATATTAATCAGGGGAACGGGAGTTTATTTGTGAGGCCAGCATGGTGGGGAAGTGTTAACTGGCGGCCTACTATGTCAGATGTGTGTTAGGATGGAGCTTTAGGATGTTTGGTGAAGTGACGTCTTAGGGTGCACGGGGGCTTGAGATTTCGACGTGTGCTTTTCAAAAGGCGGCTCGTATTATTTCTCCCATTCTTCCGCCTTTCTAGAGCAAGTATGTGGAAGACTTACCTGCAACCCCAATTCCTTGCAGCTCAATAATAATTAGTAACCTTGAATGATGTCACTGAAAAGCCCGGAAGGCATTTGGGCCCTGACGGAGCGCCGCTTCAAAAGTGGAGCAAAGGCAGCGTCTGCTCCGAAGGCGGAGACACGAGGCGCTTGTCGAGATTTAGGAAACCCTAAGGGTCCAAGGACCCAAATCATAGGGTATCAGAGCCCACGTACCATTTATATTATAGTATTTGGGCGCTAAAACCCTATAATCTGGGTCCTTGGACCCTTAGGGAAAGTCCTTCAAGTTTGGTCCTAGACTCCTTGTATAATGATGGCACAGGCTACCTCCAACAGACCTGAAAATTCCATTGTTACATTAAACCTTTCTAACCCTGGCCTTCAGGTACTTCGGAGAAGGGCAAGGGCAAGAGCAAGAGGAGGTGGAATGATGATGGCTGGAACAACGGCTGGAGTGTCACTTGTCAGCAGGCTCAAGGGCCACGGCTTAGTGTTCAGGGTAGATCTTAGGCTTTAGAGTTTCGGGTATAGGTGAAGAATCTCTTGAAGTTGTTGACTATGTAGGAAACACTCATGTTATCACCGGGCTGTCGCTTAATTCCCCGTTTCATAGCCCACCCACGTTGCGGCCGCCCTGACCTGACAGATGCAACATCTCGCACCCAAGGGTTTAGGGTTGAAGGTTTTTGGGGGGGGCCCAGAAGCTGAAACAGAAGTCATTAAGGGATATTATGGGGTCATGTACTGATCTCAGCTGGAGGTCCAACATCTTGGTCCCGCCTTAACTCCTTCGAAGCATGTCTCTTTCTATCAACTCTCTCAACCCTAACGCCGAAATCCCAGCCCCTAAACCCCAAACCCTAAACCCCAAACCCCAACCCTAAACCCCAACCCTAAACCCTGAACCCCCAACCCTAAAACACAACAACCCAAAACCCTGCAAACTTTTCAAACTTTGAGCCACTTATCTTAAAGCCTTAGCACTCCCAAAGATTCAGGACCTACATGCCTACCAGTACTATAATCTAAATTCCTTAAAGGGTTTAGGGTTTCGGGTATAGGGGACTATTAGAGTGGTTATTAAGGGGGATACTAAAAGTTTAGACTATAGCTCACCTGGACCTCCGACATGCCAAGAACAAAAGCCTGCCAGCGCAAGATAATGGGCAACCCCTACCCATGATTAATAAACCCCCTCCCCTTAATGGGGATTATAATGGGGATCCGAATATTTAGGCCCTTAAAAGGAGAAGTTTATTAATCATGGGTCTACATTAATGTTGAATTCGCATTAATAATCCCTCCCCCATCTTCGATTGATCTATCTCCGTCCCGGGGGACCCCCGGAATAAAATTGCCAGCAAGGTACCTTGGAAAGCCTATCTAGAACCAATTAAAAACGAATTGAAATCGTTCCCGGAAAAAAAAATACGCTTTTGGGTGACTTTATGTTTGTGGAGGGAATTTTAATTTGTTCCGGCACCAGGATTATTATAATTCTGGCGGGAATTCTTAATGCGAAGTCAACATTATCTCAAGGTATGCCTTAAGCCATTGGCCCTAGACGCTAAAGCCTGGGTACTGCCCCGACTCTGTAACAGTAGGATATTATTTGTATTGTATTTATACATTGCCTTGAATACGATCCCAAGTATAGACTGTTACAGGGTGGGGGCAGTACCCAACCCAAACCCTGGACTAAAAGCCCGCCTAAACCTGAAACCGTCAACTCCTGTATTGGGTTTTGGCCCAGGGTGGCTGGGGCAACAGCTGGACTGAAGGCCTCTAGAGCAGATGGGTGGTCAGCTTACTTACTGAGGGGCTCAGGAGATCTACCCTGAACCCTAAAGCCCTAAACCCTATAGACCCTAAACCCTGCAAACTCCTATAAACCCTAAAACCCCATAAGCCCTGTACACCCTAAAGCCCGGAAACCTGGCGAGTAGTGAGGATTTCTGGGATCCCGAAAAAGGGGTGGATGTAGCTTCCCAGGATGGTTTAGGCTGTAGGCTTCAGGGTTCAGGGTCTGGGGTTTACGGTTTAGGGTTTGGATTTTCAGCTTTCCAGGTTTAGGGTCTAGGATCTAGGGTTTAGGGTTTTCAGGGTTTAGAGTTTAGGGCAGGTGCTGGAGTACTAGGTAGTAGGGAGGATTCATCAATGAGGAGAACCAGGGATTACTGGGTCACCTCCTGCCCCTCAACAAGCCCCATTCAGGACATGGTAATTTGGGCCCCAATTAGAACAGACTCTTTAAAAGCCTTGGGCTACTTTCGTGCCATTTTTCTGTGAATGTATTCTTCTTCAGGGGTCTGTTCTATGTGGAGGATGCCTACGGACTTACCCTAGTTCGGGGGTCAGGGATCAGAGAATAAGGGAAAGTGTTTAGGGCAGGACTTGAAGTCTAGGACTGAGGTTTCCCACTTTTTGAGGGTCCCCGTCTTTGCTTCAATAACTTGGCAAGTGATCCCCTCGTACCCGCCATGTGAGCTACTGTCAGTATTTGGGTTACCAAGAGACCATAAGGGGTGGACATAGGGGTCCAATTGGTAGTTTAGATTCTTCTGTAGCATATCCTCTAACAAGAACCCATGTGACCCATGTCCATTAACTATACGTACAGGAAATGTTGACTTTAGCTCATGTATTCATGGTACCAGTAGCCTCGAACCGTATGATTCCAATCATTCAAGCCCTCAAATTACCCCTAAACCGTAAACCCTCAACCCTAAGCAGGGATATTTTGATTTGTTGAGTAAGCCCTCCCGCACGCTTTAAGGATGAGAGATCCTACACTTCTTGGGTGGGGGTACGGGAATACGTTTTTTAGGGTTTAGGGGTTTAGGGTTTTGGGTTCCGGGGTTTAGAGTTTAACTAGGGTTGGGTTTAGGGTTGCGGGTAGGGTTTAGGGTTACGGGAATACAGTATACGTATGGATTCTGCCGGGGTTATATTGCGCTGGGGTGGATCTGGCTATGCCAAAGAGCACCGCTGTGTGGATCGTTTTTGAAAGTGGCATCTCCCCATAGGCCCGCACGTCAGTGCGGTCACCACCTGCCTTTTGGAGGCATATAAAACATGACAGCAACCAAAGTTCTTTGCAAAGGTCCTTGCCTTGGGTGTGCGAAGTGCAGTAAGTGTCTTTCCCCCTGACAGCTTGAGCTGGGATGCTATTAAGGAACTTGACCATCGTTTGTGTATGTATATATAATATATATGTATAGTACATGAGAGGGCTTCCTAATTATAGTGACTAATTTAACGTAAGCTCCTTAGCAGCAACCTAGTCAGCGCTCGAAATGTGGCGCAATTTCCCTTTTCAAGGTACGAGACTGAACCCCTAAAGCCTGAGCCTACAGCCGCCAAAGCCCTGAACCATGCAATCCCCTCTCCTAATAAACCCCCCCACTCCCCTATTAACAAACTCACTCAATATGCCACTAATATTAACAATATATGGTAGGGGGAGTATTCATTGGTCGGGTCAGGATGGTTGTTAGTAGTCCTAAACCCGCAACGGTGGAGGGGAGCAGTTTGCAGGCTATGCGAGCTATTCAACGAACGATTCATCTTGGCAGCAGCCTGTCCAAGAGGCGAATCTGAGTTGTGTATGGAGTTTATGGCTTAAGGTTTAGGGGGTTGTGAGTTGTGATATGGCAAGTTGTCAAGTTTGTGGTGCATTTGGTGGTTCATGGTTAAGGACTTAGTAACTACTTATAGCTGGGGTTGTCAGCTTATGTATAACGCCGCAACTGGACATATGCACATAGGGTATCCTGATTATAAGTAGGGATCATGACCCTAGTTCTCAGTAGTTAGTTCCAACAACGTCAGAGCAGGGTTTAGGGTAGGTTCATGATTTAGTTTACGGCCCCCAATGTTTGCCCCCCATCCCCCCTTCCAAAAAAAATGTGAGGCCTAGGCTGAGCCATTGTTGGACATCAATGTGTTTAAAGTTTTTTTGCTCAAATACAACTAAGAATGCATACATGCAACTACACTTACACATGTGTATGTGTATAGATGCACAAATTGGACCCATGTTGTGTAGCCCAGTTCGGAATATCTAAGTGCTTTTCAAGACTATCCCCCTTTGATGGGATCCCAGGGCAATTTATGAATAGAATTAGTAGGGATTTCGCTATGACGCAAAGCAGTCTTTACCTGAACGAAATGTACATGTGGATTCATTCACCTGAAAAGTGGATGTTGCCCCCCGGAGCTGCGAGGCGACCCAATTTCGGAGTCATGGCTATCCAATTTCCGGGTTATGTCTACGAGTTCACCCAGTCTGGGGGTCAGGCTACCCATTTTCGGGACAAAAATGGGGGACACGTTCCCATTTTCAGGAGAACCACTAACTCAGGGGGAGCACGCTTCCATAGTTAGGGGAGTGTGCTCCCATAGTTCGGGGAGCACGTTCCCATTTTTGGGGGGAGTGTCTTGAACACATGCAACCCTTTGAGCCTTTGCAGCAATTCTAGCTTCTTGTTGTAAACGTGATCTTGTTTAATACTATTTCAACAAGAACCCAGAATTCCTTGGGGGGGTAGGGGATAAGATATGGGTATGGGGTGGTATGGCGGGGGATATCTTCGGCGATAGGCGTGCCCACTGCTTTTTTTTGAGGTCTTAGCAGCTGTTAAACCATCACATTTGGTGATGGAAGCTACAGTTGAGAGGTTTCCATACGAAAGGCTGAATACCAAAGCGACATGTGTTAGGAACTCAGCGTATGGGTTCAACTGCCCAAGCTAAGAGCAAATGGTCACATATGGTTTCCATGCTTCGATGCCATGTGAATATCATGCTTATGCTTGCTGCGTTGCATGGCTTGCATGTGACAAACATCTTGACTAGCAAGGCCGCGCATGTCGAATCCTTGGCATGCAGGTCCCGAGTTTCATCAACAGCTATGCTGGCAGGAAAGTTTGCGTGGCCTTCGGTGAACGTTTTGTCCTACAGGTGGGCAGACTATGAGGATGACTATGAATACCTCAGCCCAGCCGCGCAACAGCTTGCTTGGTTGAAACTTGCGGAGTGGCGATCTGGTAAGCTTACAGACGGTGAGCTGCGGATGCAACTTCAAGAGGGACAAACGGAGTATCTGTTGAATTGCCTCACAAACTTCTGGCCTCTGGAGATGACACCATGGCTGCACTGTCATCAGACACCGACATCTTCATCTGGAGCCTCAAAACTTCCTTGGCTCCTGGATCTTTATAACTGTTTATAACTCTGTTCACAACCCTGCTTAAATCTGGGAATAACCTGAAAAAGTCTGATCAGTGGGAGTACAAGAAGGGCTGTAGTAATTGCAATGATACCGTTAAGAGCAAAAATGGAAATCATACTAGAAGTAGTATAATAATGGTAGTAATATTTGATATAGAACAAGTAATAGCAGTAATAGTAGTAGAAATAGTAGAAATAGAAGGAATAGTAGTAATAGGAAGCTGGCGTGCCAGGAGCCTACGGCTTCTGGCCGTCGGCGCTGGAACCGTGCCCGGGGGGCGAAGTGAGGAGATTTTGCGGGCACCTTCTGAGAAGGTGGCGCCAGAATTTGCTGGTTGTTACTAGAAAATGGGCAATGGAAATGATAATGAAAACTACAATTGTGGGTTCAGTTTTTAGGGCCGATGTCTCCAAACCCTAAACCCTAGCATGAATGCAAGGCCGCGACCGCAAGCTTAGAGCTTTGCTATGAAATTATTGTCATGAAGTCGTTATCAGGCTGCAACTAGGTTTTTAGGTTTAGGGTAAAAGGAGACTGACCACATACACTTGCGACTCTTTTCAGGGATCCTGAAACTTAGGAAACTGGCGATTACCTACATCCAAAAGCATGTCTTACAGACATGATTACGGGAATCCAAATTTTCATGTAACATGTAAATATTAGGAGGACCTCCCCACCCTGTAATAGTGGTATACTATGAATAAAAGAGAGCCCTTTACCCCTTATAGTCACTATTATTGGGTGGGGGGTCCACCTGATGTACAAGTGTCAACCACATCCTTGGAATAAATTGCAGAGTGGAGCCCGCGTCCAAGTTGTTGAGCTCGGCTTTGTCTACTGCGTGCACACGAAACTACGCTACATGTAGGGGGCTCCAAGCTGTAGACAAAAATCTCGCTGTCTTGCTGGGACATCACTCTATACACCGTGGTGTCTGATGATCAGCCTGCGGTGGGCAAGTTGAAGCTCATACAAGTGCAAACACGAGATGTGAGGCCGACACTCCTGCCGTCACAATACCATTAATAGCTCCCATTCGTCTGCAGGTCTTGTTAAGGCTTCAGGGGCAAGAGGTGCGCCAACCTACATTCCTACATTCACAAACCAAAATCTCACGACTGTTGCTGTCACTTGTCTGTGTCAATGATAAACTTTACATTGCCCCGTGACTTCATGCAAAGCAGGGGCCCAATTCGCATCCCACTGCATGTCTTATAGTTGCCTGAGATTGTGCATCACCCTGCGCGCACTGAAATGGCCACCCCCAAATACACTACTCTCTTCTAAGATCTTGCCAATTTTGTGAACTGACGCCATCAGAGTTGTTGATCCTTGGCCGCTTCTGCAACCCACTTCTGCAGAGGGAGAATTGAAGGACCCCACGCGTTGGCGAACGATTCTGCTTTTGAATATTCATACACAACAAATATTGCCTGTAGCTCACATAACAGACTCCATGGTCGGGTCTTTTTTGGGGATCCTTTATATAATCCCCTCCCCCTGATATGACGAACCCCCCCGATACTGATTATTCCCATTGTGTGGGACATTATAATATATTGGGAGTGTTAGTATTACGGGGGATGGGGGGTTTAATATTTGGGGAGGGGATTATTGTTGGGGTTAAGGGTGTAGAGTCTGAGTTGATGCATTCAGATAGAAGGAAATGCACAAACCAACCCCTCTTCGTCTTCGTCCGGAAAAGTAGGCGTAGATGTGGCTAGGTAGCAAACACCCAAGGTAGAACCAGGCAATAGCCTGCAGCTTTGCTAACCCCTAACCTGTATTCTTACCTGAACCCCACCAGTATGTAGAATAATGGCCTTTGGGGCTGTCTTTAGAGGCTTTGGGCTATGACTCTACCTACTTTAGGGGTTTAGGTATAGATAAGGCTAGGATTTTTCGCATCACGCCGGCCATCAGTCGGTAGTTCTTGTTGCAGCCGCTTGCGTGTCTACCAGAACTCCGTACAAAGATGCCGAGTGATCAGAGGCAGCCTGCTGCTTCATGGTTTAAGATATGGACTATTCTCAAAAATATGGGCCCCTTTGGGTTATGGATTGTATTACGGCACTCAGTACTTAGGGGTACCAAAAGTGGACCCTAATTTGCGGAACTCCCCATATAGGCCACGTGATTGGGATGATAAGGGTTCATTGAGGCATGCGGGCTTGTTGCCCATGGCCGTCCTATGACTAGCGCAACGCGCGAAGTAGTGTATAAGCATAGTTCTCAATGTTCCAATATGTCGGGGCTCAAGAGACTTTACAGGTTAGGGAAGGCATTTTGGGCGTAGGCGCTTTTGATGTTTTTCCGTACTGAGAGCTGCTGGAGAGACTGTACTTGAAAGCTCCATTCTGTAAGACACTGTAAGCATTATATATAAGGATTCTATAGGTCTCAAACATGGGTTGTGAAGGGATTATGTAGGGGAATATATTGGGATTATGTAGAATAATCCTCGATGGATTATTATAGGGATTGTGTAGGGGTTATGAGGAGGGCATTTTTCGAGATGCGAGGCCAGACCCGGTTTAGGGACGTTCTAGGGTTAGGATTGTGGAGGTTTAGGGTTTTAGGGTATAGGGGTTTAACGTTTGGTGTTTAGGGTCTAACTTAAGGTTCAGGGCCTGGACCCTAAAAGTGGGTAAACATACGCGCATAATGGGGCTCCTTATGAGGGGTTACGTAGGAATTCTTCCTAAATGAAAGTAACTTGTATTTCAAAAGTAGGGATAAGAATGGCCCAAAAGCTCTAGAACCAGCCCAAAAATCCATTAATCCTAAGAGACAATGACTCTGCACATTTTCGGGGTTTAGGTAAATAAACAAACAGAATAAAACAGCTCGAAAGGCATTTATTCTACATATTATTGGATCCACCTTCAGAAGTGTGCACATTCCGTGTGGCTTCTCAAGCTTCTTACTTGTGTAGTTTCTCGTGGGCTGACATTTTTCCCTCTATTACAGGCAATGCCAAACACCAGAGAGAATCTTAGCTCAACACTCGCTTTGCCTCTGCTCAGTCTGCGATACGGGTTGCCGGATTTTCATGTTTTCCACACGCATGCCGCTGCTTTTCGCTGCGCCTACTGAGCCTGCAGCCCGCTTGACAAGATCCAGCCCCAAAAAGTGGTTGAGAAGCTTTACTCATCTCCTAACAGGCATCCAGCCCCGCCCAACTTCAAAAGGACAACCTTCTTTGCTGCCTGCCTGTTGTCGTTGCATGATTCTGCGAGGGAGTGTGACGTTGAAGCCTGTAAACCCTAGACCCCCATAGGACATGCTCATCTTATAAACCCTAAACCGCTTGAACCTACCCAAATGTTTCCACGCAAACCTAAGCGGCAACCTAACCAAACCCCTAGACACCTGAAACTCCTAAACTAGAAGCCCTGATCCCCAAACTCTTTTTAGAGGCTCAGAACCTACTCCCGAGTTAGTAAACCCTTAGTTCTATTTCAAATCTGCACTTACACACTTACAATCCAGCTGTATCCCTAAACCCTAATCCCGAAATCATAAACCGGAAACCTTATAATCCCTAAACCTTAAACCTGGAATGTTCAAATAGACCTTGAATCCTGAACTCAAAATAGACCTTGAATCCTGAACTCCAACTTAGGCAGGTTTCTGGTTTGCAGGGGTTTAGGGTTTAGAGCTTTGATGTGGAGATCCTTCATATGGGCTATAGGGCTTACAACAAAAGCGGGGTTTCTCGGGAAATGACAAAGAGACAGCCAGCCTGCTTTTACGCAAAGCCCTTACCTTTTCCTAAGCCCAACTCTTAAACCCAACCCCTAGATCCTAAACCCAAACCTCTGAATCCTAAACCCTAAATCCTAACCCCTAAGCCCTAACCTAAACCATGACTGCTAGTGCTAAGGGCAAAGGCTCCTGACGAGGAGTCCGAGGCCATTTTGGGTCAAGGGCGAGACGCTTTAAGGGTATAGGGGGTTATTGCCATCACTGAGGGTTTAGGGGAGGATCATATTTAGCTTGAGCATTTGAAAGGTTGAGGACCCTATGTAATAGTAAGTTTATGTGGGCTTAAGGGTTTAGGGTTTCGAGGTTTAGGGGTCGAGGGTTTAAGGTTAGGACGTATCAGAGGGCCAACAGCCTTTCAATAAAGCATATGCTTTAATTGCCTGGTATTTGCTACTAGCACGCTTGGTATGATCTACGGAACATGCATTGTTTGAATGGTTTGGGCTTCATAGGTGAGGGGCTGGGTGTGAAAGGGATCAGCGGCTCAAGGCTTCGATTTTTTGAAGTTTGAAGGGTTGAGGGGACTTGAGACTCTGTGTTGTTAAGTTTAGGATTTAGGGTTATGGGTTCGGAGGACCCCCCCACCCTGTAATAGTGGTATAATAGGACTATAAGAGGACCCTAATATAATCTTTATTATCCTTTATAGTCACTATTACAGGGTGGGGGGTCCACCTAAGTTATGGGTTTAGGGTTGGGGAGTCCAGGGTTCGTTTAAGAGGGTACCAAGAGCACACAGGGAAGGCTTGACAACACGCCATAAGAAACTGAGGATACGAAGGATCCCAGAGGGGAGCAGAAGTTCATGGCTTGACACTTCCTATGTATTCCTCTCCTACTGATAACAATGCTCCCCAGCCTACCAATCGTGACTATTTCAGATTCTATAATGGTATTGTATTTGGGGACATTTCTGATAAAGAGGGGTGGGGAGGTTTGGAAACAGGATTGATGAAGCCTAAACCTGTAACTCCTGAACCCTTAAACGCTATAGCCGGAGCTGGGACCAGGAAACCCGCAGCCCTGAACACTACTGAATCCTAAGCCACCAAACCAGGATTTCCCCAAATTCGGGTATCCAAAATACAATAATCCCCATTAAAAGAGCTACGAACAAGGTACCTTTGATTTTGGCAAGCCCCCAAGTCATGCTTCGGCCTGAAAATGCTAAACCCTAAGCCCTCAAAACCAAGCCCTAAGGCCAATCCTAAGCCTTCAGCCCACAACCTGTGCACTCAACCCCGGCCCCAAGACGTGTACCCTGGAGTTTAAGGTCTAGGGGTTTGTAGGGTTTGGGGATAAGAGGGTTCATAGGCTATTATAGGGTTTACAGGCTTCACAGGGTTTATAGGGTTCATGTTCATATGGTTCATTGGGTTTATTGGGTCTATAGGGTTCATGGGGTTTATATGGTTCATAGGGTTTATAGGTGCATAGGGTTCATATGGTTTATAAGTTCATAGGTCGGGTTTAAAGGGTTTAGGGCTTGGGGAAAGCCAGGCGGACGAAAGCAATGAAGAGGAGGCTGAGCCTACGGGTGGAGATTCCATGACCCCTCAATACTAGTCCTAAACGCCCCCGCCCCTAATTCTTAACAGGAGAGACCTTATTATATGTTGGGGGACGCCAGTACTACAAGGGGTGGGGGGGTGTTAAATACCAGTATCAAAGGGTCAGGTGTTTTAGGACTTTAGGTTCTCGTTTTAGGGCTCGGGTTTGGGTTCCAGGCTCACTTTCTGACCTTCAGGAATGCCCAAAAGCCCCGTCAAGTAAAGATTTGGCGTCTAGGATCTAGGATGCATGGTACAAGATTTAGGGTTCAGGCTTTAGGGGAGGGCTTCCTCCGCTACCCTGATTTTGATCTTGCTTCACCGCCTTGGGTTCTCAACTTTGGTACCGAGTCCTTCGGAAAAAGTGGTTCCATAAGTGTCTATGATATGCGTTTGAAGAGCAGTTTTCTCCCCTTTTGAGGGTCACCTTAGCAGACATGGGTTCTTGCTGGAGCGCGAGTTAAGTCTTAATTCCACGTCCCTACAGTTATGGCAGGTACTCACACTCCCGCCCACAGAAAGAGAAACATGGAGCATCACGAAACCTGTATAGACACCTTCTGCAGGGATTGGGGATCCATGTTTTCAAGGGTGTTGAATAACCCTGGCCCTTCAATGCTATTCCCCAAACCCTAAAGTACCAACCCGGCACCTCAGTTAGAACTGCGCATGCACTTTACGGAGAGACCACTTCCAAGCACCGCCAGCCCAGTAGGAGTTCTAGTTGAATAGCGGGGGTGGCCTGGAGGTGTTTAAAACAGGAGTGAGAAGGCTGGCACCTCCAAAATCTGCAATCCTAAAGCTGAAACCCCAAATCGTTCACCCCCAACCCAGGAAGAGGAAGTGGTTTACGAGGAGAACGCCGAAGAGGCCAGGAAACGTTCGCCGTGCTCATCTAATTTCATGCCTCCCCCGAGACCCAATCCAACGGTGAAGATACTTAATTCACCGCCTTACATAGTCCCAAGAATCGTGATTACAGTATTTTGAGGATACTAAGTGCTGCAAGATTTCCTCTCTCCACTGTAGGATATCCTCTGGGCCCAGTTGAGTGCATACATACACATACATAAATGCACATACTTCTGGCCCGGACGAGATCATATTCTTGGACCTTTATAATATTTCTCCCTTGCGTCTAACCTCGCTTACAGAGGGAGTATTATAGGGCTTCTTAAGGGGGATACTGGGAGTTTAGACCATAGCTCATATGGGGAACGTTTATCATTAGGGGGGCGGCGGGTCATTATTGGCCAGCTGACTAAGAGGTTCTGGTTACCAGAGACCTACATACAGCTTCTTAGGGTTTAGGGTTTAGGGTTTAAGCCCTCGCAGCCCCCGAAAGTGGTTATCATTTATAGGTTGGGCCCCACGCACTAACTACTAGTGACCACAAGAGACAATGGTAATCATGTTAGGGCCTCTATATATTCCTAGTATACCACCATTAGTGGGTGAGGGCCTAGCCCAAGTTATCATTGGGTGGAAATTGCAGTTATAATCCCCTCCCCTCACGTTGGCACTCTCCACCCCCTAATTCAGATATTTCCGTTATGTTGTATAATAATTGTGGGGAACCCTCAAAATTAAAGGGGGGTTAGGGGTTCAATATGAAGCGGAAGGGGGCTTCATACCTTTAAACGCTAACCCCTAAAATCTTACCATCAACCTCCAGTTGTTGTTCATACATCTACTTGGTAGTTTCCATAAGTCGGGGATCCCAATATACATGCCGAAGGACTGCAATCCAAATGAAAACCCCAAAAACGTATCCTTAAGACCTTGACCCTAAACCCTACACCGCGCTGCCCCCAATTTTGGGCAACCCTCACTTCAGTCCATGGCTGTCTAGGGCTTAGGGTTTAGAAAAGTTGTCCGTTGGCTGCCGGCGTAAAGACTGAAAGCCCGAAACCCTAGACCCCATGCCAGAACTCCTAAAGCCTTACCTGGACCCATAAAAGTAGGTGAAGCAATGGCGCTAAAGCCTTGAAAGTAGCCCAATGCTTTTATTCTAGATACTTTGGGGTTTAGGTAAACCCCCCAAAGCCTATAGTTCCCCTGGAGTAGATAGAATGTGGCTTTGGGTATATTATAATAAGATCCCCATATACCCCATATTCTATCTGCTTAAGGGGGACTATAACCCTAAAGGAGCCAAGAGACGACGACGAGGTTGTGGCAGAGGCTGGTGCTTCAAACAAAATGGGGGTATCTAAGCCCCCGAAATATGCAGATTTGACTTACTTTTGGGGTACACGTTTTTGGGACCCCCAAGCAACCCTGGAAAAATCCAGATGTATAACTTCTGCTTCGCGGTGTAGGCCAGTGTAGGCTTCCAATGTTTCGAATTGACTAACCCCATTTGCGAACTAAAGCACCCGCACCCCGTGGCACAAAGTCTTCCACGTTGTGTGGTATTGTCATAACCATGGGCAGTATGGGTGTGTTATAACCAGCGGAAGCATTATGGGTTTAGAAGGATGGAAGACGTGGGAAGAAACATATATACACATACACATATACATATATATATATATGCATGTATATAATTAGGGGTCTACCGTCCAGGGCTATGTACAGGCAACGAGGGGGCTGTTTGCAGGTGCCATCGAATGCCTCGCTGGCACATCCCCTACTAAGCACCAAGAGAGGCATTATCACACTTTCTGGCTTCTTGACTTGGGTCTAGGCAGGGAAGAACCCAAGCAAGAGCCCATGTCATATCCTTAATACTGTACAGTGCAGCTTACCATTTACTCACTACCGTATATGCAAGTAGTCTTCCGTGATATGCTTACACCAACATAGTTTGTGGCTTAGGGTTGTGGTTCCACAGCTCGAGGTTTAACAAGCAAACCCCAAACAGCCAAACAAAAGCGCTGAGCTTTCGTAACCCTACTTCGAGCTTCAGGGTAATGTTGACCCAATTATAGCCCCAAGCACAAGCCCCTTAAGACCCCTGGTAGTTGCGAGAATTGTTTTACAGCCCTGTCATAGTTGACCTGTACCGTGGATGCGACAATCCAGCATGACTCAAGTACCTCATTCTCTGGGAGTCCTGGTAGTTTGATTTACTAAGTAAAGGGACTTTGATGGGACCCCCAAAGCCGGGAATTGAAAGAAAGTAGTAGGACAATAATTCACAGGAATATGCCTACCATGGGCCTTTATATTCCCACTACATGCTTGGGGTCTGCTCTTTGGGGTTCCCATAAAAGTCCTTTTCGTATAGTAGGGTCATGTAGACTCTTCAAGCAAGCCATAGTCTATCCACTTAAGGGGGACTATACCCCTAGACTCTAAACCCTAAATAGTAGTTTCCATGTTCTTTTCCATTATGCCATTATGACCCTAATATTCTATCTACTTAAGGGGCCCAGTTGCGGCCAAGGACGCCCAAGGCGAAGAAGAAGCTGCCGAGGTGCATTCTGCATTTTTGATCAGGGAGGTCTCTGGGCATGGGGTTTAAGGCTTACCCTAAGGCTCCTGGACCCCGATAATGAGATCCCAAACCTTAGCCCCCAAAGCCCAAACCTTCCCCCAGAAAGCCCCAAATAGTCCCAGGAGCCTTAGGGTAGGGTGCGGGGTGTTAAAGTTTAAGGCTTAGGGTGGGGGGGTTTTGGGTTTATGCTGTAGGGTGCGGGGTTTTAGGGTTAAGGCTTTAGGGTGTGGGGTTTTAGGGTTTATAGGCTTTAGGGTGAGGGGTTTTAGGATTTAGGATCTCGGTCTCGGGCTAAGGTATTTGTTTAGAGGCCCCACCCATTCGCAAGAAAAGACCCTACAAGAAGCGCTCAATGTTCGCGGTTCATGGGGGTGATGAAGGTTGTGGGTTCGAGATTACTGGGCTTACTGCTCTTACTGCTCAGGAATAGTTTTGTAGGAGAGAATCTTCTCCACCGCGACAACAGGAAGAACTACCACAGAGCGGTGTCTTGAGATAATCCTACAGTCTATGCTGCCCCATAATCTTAGGAGTACTGGGAAATATTTTTACTTTTTGCTTACAAGAATCCTAAGGAACAGCATTTTTTTACTAGTGTTCCAAGTTCTCCACAGTAATAACTTTGGTGGCTGACGATTTTCATCAGAAGGCATACCCTAAACAGTAAGACCCAAACCTGAAACTCAGCTCACGCCCATGATTCGCCGCAAAGCGTGTGGCCACATCTAAATTATGGGTACCGTTCTGGGGTCCCCATACTAAGGGCTACAGTATATTGGGGTCTCTATTTGGGTCCCCCTGTTTAGGAGAAACTACCAGTTCTCAGACACACTCTAACCAGCCCAGTCGAGCTCACCCTTGATAGAAGTCTTTTTCTTTGGATTGGAATGTGACTGAAATGCCAAAGTTTAGGATTGCAGATGCATCGTACTAATTTGCTCAGACCGAGTTCCCCTTTGGAAGCAAGCCCCAAATCCTGAATCCCTCAGACTCGTTCTGTTTGAAAAGAGCCAGAGGTCATCTACGAAGAGGAAGCAGAGGAGGCATTCGGCAGCAGTGTTAACAATATATGACGTGCCTCTAGAGACCTGAGGAATCTGTGGACGGTAGGGGGAGGGGAGGGGGGTCTTCATAAAGCACTGCGACAAACTATTCGAGGAAGGGCTTCATCGTTGGCCCAAAACACCTGTCTGCATTGCGAGAGTAGGAGTAGTAAACACCTCCCCAAACAAGAGGCAACTCCGAATGATTAATGTTTCCCCAACATGCGCTACAATGCTCTGATACCGGAACGTTTGTGATACAGGAGTGGGTGGGGCGGCATTCTGGGAAGGAGATCCGAACAGCTCTACGGGAGAATTCCCGCACTCAAACTGCCTAAACCCCGAGGGGACGGGCCGTTACTTCACCTGAGGTGTCCAGGTGGTCATGCGTAACTGCTGTAAAGATTTTGAGAGCGTCCAGCACCTCTGAGCTGACACCATAGTGCTTTCCCTCTAATATTTCCCCCCGGCAACGTCTATATTCCGACCCGTGTTTAATTTTGTAGGGTACTTATCGCACAGCCCGGACATTAGACGAGGTATTGTTAGAATCCTATTGAAATCTAATTAGAATAGAGAAAAGTCAGTTCAAGCGAATAAAAACCACATGAGTGTAATTAGAATCGTAACAGGATCTCAATAAGATCAATAAAGTCAGACCAAAAGCAATTGAAGTTTAGACATCTGAACGATGCAAAATATGTTTCAAATCGCAATCAAACTAATTAAAATCGCATCAAATCTCATGGAATTACTCCAGAGTTAAAATCTGATTAACGCCAATTAAAACCTAATTTAGATCTCAATAGAATCTGATGGAAAGCGATAAAGTTGCAAGAGACAAGAAAACCCTTCAGATTTTATATTAAACCCCTGTGTAGAGACCATTCAAAAACAGTCAAAATCTAGGACATCAAGGAGATCCCGAATCCTCAAGAGTCATGCTAGGGCCCCCCCCCCCTAATTCAGAAAATCCGCGCCATAACAAACTTTAGTCTTGGCACTTTGAAAACTAGTTTTGAGGGCAGATTTCGGAATTTGGCGTTCTAGGGAACCTGTGAGTAGTATTTTGTTTGGGGATACTGTGGTACCCAATATACAGTAGGATTCTATCCTCCTTTGGGGGGTATTGTATTTTATATAAGGAATGTAATCTTACTGGGTTCAACCACCAAGCAAAACGCTACTCATGTAATGTTTTGGGGGGACTTATGGTGGACGCTGGAAAGTTGGAACCCTGTTGTAGGAGCAATTGGCTTGGACAGCCCAAGTTCCAACTTTGAATTTTGCAGGTTCCAACTTTGGATTCCGTGCCCCTGTAGTAATTTCAAGCCTGGTTAGCCGTGATTTCGGGTTCCAAGTTTAGGTTTCCCCCGAAATCCATTGTTTCCACATAGATACGTGTATGCAATTGCGACCGGTATGAGGACTTCCTTGGTGGCAAGGATGCACCAGGGCACAGGTGTCCAACCAAGATCCCGTTTTTTTACTTTCGTCATGCGCGCTGACTGTGCGACATTCAGGAACACAATAGTAGATTTCGTTTTTACATACGCTACGCTCGTGCTCCCAGGAGCCAACAGCACGATAGGGACCCTGGAAAGTTAGTGGTGACGTGTCGAGTAGTTCACATAGGCGTCAATAACACAGGAACCCTGGAAAGTTTTGTGCCTCCTCAAACCCTTGTACGACTCTGCATTTGGATGGTGTGCAATTATGTTCCCTGGGGAGTTACGGATTACCCATTTTGTCGCTCTTTGGATGCCACATTGGAAGATCTCAAGTCAGACATGCACCTGGACATTTGGGAACGTGGCCTGCCCAAGAAATCGCTCTCCACCACTGCGCAAAAAAAGGTCCAGGACATCATGGACCAGCTCCGAGACGAGCGGTCGACTGGAGGAACATCTACCTTGAGCCCGGCACGGCCTGGGCCGTGGAAAAGGCCGTCGTGGGCTTCTCGACATGCTTGCGGCCCAAAAGTCAGGTTCATTCCCAGCGCTTGGGGCGCTTCCTCACAGCCATGGAGAACCTGTGGGCACAAGGCATATTCCCGGCAGACTTTGCCCATGCTTAGGCAGTCCATGATATGGCTAACCAGAAAACGCTAGCCAAGAACTTCGCTGCCAATGCATTCAGCACGACAGTACTGCAAAGCAACTTGCTGGCCATGCTGGTGCACTCTGGGGCGTGGAAAGTGATTCGGGCGAGACAACTCCCGAACTTACCGGACGCTGTTTGCAGTTCACCTGGGCGGGGACCACGTGCGCCATCGCCAAGCAGCCCCGCAATGGATGAAGCAAGAGGCAGCAGTGGCAGTGCTGCCGGCCGAGGGGCAACGCAACCCGGAGACCGCAGTCCTGATCGGCCTGCATGTGGGGAAGCTGCTGAAAGCGATGGAAATGCGGCAGGCACGTTACGTAAACGCAAGCGTGGCCGGCCAGGCCGAGGAACCACTGGACTTGGGCAGCATCGTGGATGGAACAGGAAAGGCAAGGTCTTGTCAATTGCCACGAAGGTGGAGTACTTGCGTGCCTGGAAACAACTGGCGCAAGACTCCAAGTGCAAATGCCCCACGAAGGAAATGTTGCATAGGAAAGCCCAGTATCTGGGCATTTTCCACTTTTGCTTTGTAAAGAGGTCAGATTTTCAAAGTATTTGGCTAAGGGGTTTGAAACTCATTTTTCCAAGTGTTGGAGGTGAAGATCAGATTTTCAAAGTATTTGAGTGCAAACCCTTCGGCCACCAAAGCTGTATTTAATGAAAGTTCAACACCAGGTTTCAGCAATAAGAATTTAGAAGGGGAAATTGGAACCTGAAGTTGGAACATTTTGAACTTTGATCTCAAAAACAAAGTTGGAACCTGGATTGCCTTAGTGACATAAGTACGGGGATCTAGGGCTAGAAGGTTCCAAGTTTATGGCTTCCACCGTAAGATAAGGGGGGAGCGATTGCACCACAAGCCCTGGTGCTTCAGACGAGGACTCCAAAGAGCCCGATATAAAGTAAGATAGGGTTTAGGGACAGGGGATATATGAGGGTTATATTGGGATAATGGAAAATAAAATGGAAACTACTCTTCAGTTCTTAAGCTTTAGGGTTTAGGGTCTATAGCCCCCCTTAAGTAAACACAATATGGAGTATATGGGGATCTCACTATAATATACCCAAAGTCATATTCTATCTACTTAAGGGGGACGATAATTTTCTTTTGGTTGTAGTAGCCTATAACCAAAGAACAAACCTTATTTTGCAGGATCAGGGATGTTAGTTTATCTGAGCCGCGCAGCCCCAATCCCAGACATGCGGTGTGAGGCTTACCTGAACCCCTAAAGTATGTAGAATAATGGCCTTTTTGGCTATATTCAGGTGTTGGGGGCTATCATTTTACATACCTTTAGGGTTCGGGCAATAACAATTTTAGGCCCTAACGGATTCCTGTAGGCGTGCTTGGACAGGCTGACCTTCAGCCCTGAGACGTCAGGACTAATTCATCAACTTTGCCCGAAATCTCTCGCCAACAAAACTTTGAACCTTGAGCAATCTCCCATTTGCTCCAAACACAGCCTTTTTATGGTTCGGGGCCTGAGTTGTGGGGTCTTTGTTTTCTGAGGCTTCGCCAAACTAGTTTTTGGTTGGTCTTTGGGGCATTTCCAAAAATGCTAGGCGGGTTGACCCTACTGCTCTAGGTCTGTTGTACACATTACCTACATTCGGCCGGCAGGTTTATAAATCGTACCTGCATCAGCCATAGTCGGAACGTATCCCCCTTAATATACCCTATGGTAGTCTCCTATACAAACCCTTTATAACCACCATTTAAGGATAGTTCACACGAAGCATTAGGGTCATACAATTACAAGTCCTCGTCGACAGGCTTGGATTGTTCGTCAGTGTGGGAGCTCAAGTTGTAAGGCCCTAGGCGTGGCAACGAACCTAGTTCTCATCTATGCAACCTGTATAAAGCCCAATAAGGACCCGATGAGTAGAAGAAATAATTGCCCGACACCCGTAACAAATTGCCCAAAAGGACATTATTCTACATACGTGTTGGATCTTTTTGGTGGTTTAGGTAGTTCTCATCTTGGAATAACCCCGGTATAGTCCAAGCTAAGGACCCTCGCCTTATCCCCTTGTAATCCCTCTACATCCCTACGGTTTCTAAGAGAATTCTCATACAGTGAAGCTTCTATCTACTTCCTCAAAAAGATAAATCAGCAGCTGCTAGTATGATTTAAGTACCTGCGTGTGTCAACTTTAAGTCTAACATTTCTTCCATGTAATGTAATGCGTAGATATTCTGTTCTGATCCTTTTGAAGTCGTACATAATCTTTTGGATCAAGTACCAAGACCCTGAAGGGCGACGAGTCCCTAAAGCCCAAGCCGCATAAGCCTCAGAATAATTATGGGCGGTAACGGAGTAGCAACTGAGGCCTCCTGCAAAGAGGTGACCCCTACGGATTCCATGGATATGCAGGAATTATGAAGGAATGATGGTACATTTTTTGTAAAGTGCTATGTAGGGCCGTTTTGAGCCCTAAGCCCTCCATCCTAAACTAAACCCTAAAACCCCAAGAATGCGGTTTTCCAAAGCTCCAAGCAAGATAGTAGCTCCATTTTCTTGTCCAGTAATAACCTACTTCCTTCCCTAAACCCTCTTCCCTGAACCCCAAACCCTAAACCCTAAACCCTCTTCCCTAAACCTAAACCCCAAACCCTCTTCCCTAAACCCTAAACCCTAAACCCTCTTCCCTAAACCCTAAACCCTAAACCCTCTTCCCTAAACCCTAAACCCTCTTCCCTAAACCCTAAACCCTATGCCAGGAGCCGGAAGATGACGACGAGGTCGTGGCTGAGGCGCGGTACAGGCTTTGTTCTTGGCTCGCCTTTAGTGTTTGGGGTTTTAGGGTGTTAGGGTTTGGGGTTTACAGGGTTTTGAGGTTTAGGGTTTGGAGTTTAGAGTTTAGGCTTTGGGGTTCAGGGTTCGGAGTGCAGGGTTTTAGGGTTCAGGCTTCGGGTTGCAGGGTCTAGGGTTTGGGGTGAGTTTAGGGTTCCTGCTTGGAGGGGTTGAGGTTATAGTCCCCCTTAAGTAGATAGAATATGGGGTACTTGGGTATTTTTGTACTATACCCAAAGCCATATTCTATCTACTTAAGGGGGACTACAAGGGTCCAGGAGTGATTCAGAGTTTCAGGGTTCTACACGCCCCTGAGGGTTCCCCCTCAACTAACCTCACTTAGCCCCAAGCCGCACATTAAGGGGAACCCTTTAGGGAGGGTTTAGGGTTTTGGCCTTAGGGTTTAGGGTTTAGAGTGCAGTATAGTGGTAGGTGGTTAGTGAGCTGAAATGAAAGATCCAGCCCAAGGTCGGAAAGCCCTTTGGGAGACATTCGCTGGTGCGCAAAGGGGGGGGAATGGGTCTTCAGAACATTCGCATCTAACAGTACCTGCATTCAGACCCCCTAAATCCTAAACCCCTAAACCATACACCCTGGTTCGCTTTTGGTTTTCGATGGTTGTATTCAGCGCGGGGGCCTCAATGCTTGCCAGCATTATGGTCACACGTTCCCTGCATAACAACTATAATACAGGGTCACTCAAACATACTTGAAGATGATGTTGGAATTTTGAGGCCCATACATTGCCGAGTTATTGGGTCATGGTTTGAACCACGTTAATGTAGTCACCATGGACCCCTGCAGCGTCGCAAAGCACTGTCAGTTTATTTCCGAGAGCCCTGATTCCACGGCCGATGAGGCCTCCAAAAAACATTGCGCGAGCCAACTGCAGATCAACTTTACCTTTCTTTTGGGACTAGTGAGGAACTTGTTTCCGGGCAACTGTGGCCAATCAAGGGGTAACCTAGAGGGGGGTAGGGAATCCATGAGCACCTGAAAGCGCGAGTTTCATGATAAGCGCTGAGAAGCCTAAGCTTGTGGAGCGACAGGCTTTTTGATTCACGATGAAAGGCTCCACAGTGCTATTTTATCCATCGGGTGCTGGGTAGGCCCCTTGGATATTTAACATTTTGCCTAGAAGCTTTTATAGGGGACCATATATACTAACATTTTTTTCAATGGGTTTTAGGGGCCAACCTAGGGTGTGGGGTTCAGGGTTAAAATGTGTTCCCCTACTACTCCGCTTAGTATGGGCCATGAGTTTAGCAATGCCAAGGGGTGAATGCGTCAATACCAGGCAGTGGTGCCCGTAGCAAACCCAATGAGCACGTAGCATAATGTATCCCACAAGCTTTTTTGAATTTCCCAGGCCTTACATCAAGTTTGAGGCCCTTAGGTCTTAGGTGTTGCTCGTTCATTGACACTTTGGTTCACAAACCCTAGCCGCAAACAGCAACAGGGAGTATGTTGTAAGCACACCCCCGCAAAAAAAGAAACAGAAAGAGTCCTGCGCCCACCAGCGGCTACTTTACCGCCCTGGGGTTGTGAAGCAGCTACGCCTCATGTGGCAGGAGCCCGTCAAGGGCTGAACCTCTGAGTCACTGAGTGCGCACGTTGCGTCCAGCCTGCGCATTGCTTCCAGCCTTCCCGGTGGGTAGTTCCCAGGCGGCTACCTCCGCATAAGGGGATGTGGTTATGTGACCTCTGTTTAGGCACTTTGAGGGTACCTGCATGACAACTTTTGCTAGGTACAGGGGTCGTGCATGTTACTGCTTTAAATGTAAACATTTCACATCTGGAAAGGAATTGGGCGACCGCTGCTCGCAGCATAAGGACCATAGGAATGCCACATGGCTGTTCACGAGTTATGGGGCCAAAGGCGGTCCTTTTCTAGGGCCCAGGGCCATTAAAGTTGCCTTACTACTTCTCACTGCAGACTGCATGTGGCAGCCCCTGTGCTGCAAATTGGCAACACATGGGGATTTCTCACAGCTGGTGGCCCTGTAGGGACCTTAGAGGTTTGGGGTTTAGGGAAAAGTAGGGAATCGAAAAGGACTGCGAGGTGTCGTTGTGTAAGGGTTCTGAGTGGGGCAACAAGTTGAGAAACTCCCACACGCCGACAGCTCCCTCACGCAAGGGGTGCCTTGCAGCAGATTGGCTAGCCTGTGCTAGAAAATGCTGGTAGAAAAGATGCGGACCATTGCCAAACTATGGGCCCTTGTAGGTTTCCCGTGACTTAGGACACCGAGCGCTTTGAGCTAGAAGAATCTTGTTTTTTGATTTGTGTGTGCAGCTTTTGCACTTTGGGATCTCAGCTACTGGTGGCAGGCATGCACACTCTTGAATGGACCTGTGATATAGGACGATATAGGTGTCATAGCCCAAGCACTAAGTAGTAGAGTGCAGCTATCTCTTCAGAAGAAGCATCCTTTGTTGTTTGGGCGTCTCGCCCAGCTTTTTCTTCGGCCTATGTGTAAAACACTCTGTGAAATAACGCACAAAACCCTAATACCCCTAAAGCCCTGGAGATCATTGGCCGCTTTGATTTTTTTTTTGGGCGCTGCAAGTCTCGACGCCTAACACTAAAGGGACTCTACTGGGAACCCCAAACCGGGAACCTCAAGAATATAGTAGGTATATAATAGGAATATACCTACCAGGGTCCTTATATTCCATTATATTCCTGCTATATTCTTGGGGTTCCCAGTAGAGTCCCTTTAAACACGCTTTAGGGCTCAAAGGGTTGAAGGGCTCGGGACTCTGGTTTCTGGTTTCGCATCGGTTTGGGGCCGACTGTAGGGGCCTAGATGATTTCATGTGTCATTGTCGTAGATGTCTTGTAAAGTCATTGTATCATGTACCTCATCTAGACTTCTAGATTAGACTTCTAGATGACATTGGCAATTGCTTTGGCTTCTACATTCACGTTTGGGTCTTGGCGCCCGTCACTCCCCATCCCCGATAAACCCTAAACCCAAAACCCAAACGCGGAACTCCAAAGTCCTCAAAGACGCGTCGAAGCCTTATCAAGGACACCTTGAGCACTTCGTCATAAGCACCATCGAATATGCAGTTGCCCCTTAAACCTAGCAGGAGCCTTAAGCTTAAACCTTTGCAGAGAACGAACCTAAACCCTTGAAATCCTGAACCCCTAAAACTAAAACCCTAAAGCCTAGACCGGGCTTTGGGTTACAGCCGTACTTATACCTAAGGTGCCAGGCGATTCAGAAGCACGGTTCCGATCCCACTAGAATTCATGAACCTCCATGCAGGGCGCGAAACAAGGGATTCCTAGCATGACATGTTCCCTATATGTTCCCTTCTGGTAATGACTCCCGATGACCCCTAGCTGGACCCCCAAAAAAAGGTGGGAAAAGGAATGGCCCAAAAACCCAAGAAATGGTGAGCGAGGCCATTGTTCTACATACTTGGAAGACCCCGGTATTCCTAAATTCCCTGCTAATCGCCCGTAGGTTTATCGCTATGGGTTAAGGTTCAGGAAGAGGAAACTTCAGGGTTGAGGATGCCAACTTGGCATAGTTTCTCGCAGGGTTTAGGGTGTTAAGGGTTAAGGGCTTGGGATGTTAGGTTTTAAAGGTTTAGGGTTTAGGGTTTTCAGGGTCGAGGGTTTGAAGGGTTTCGGGTTTAGGGTTTTAGAGCCGCCCGTGGTAGCTATCCCCTGTCTTAGAACCCGCCAGTGCTACCTTAAACCTTGGAAGCAAACTCAAGAATACAGTGGTTTCCAGTTTTTCCATTCCCTACTCTAACGGTCCAACGGGTCGAAAACGCGCGCCGGGAAGCACGGGAGGCATGCAGCAATGTCAAAATCACTGGCAGGCGTGGCATATTCTGCAGTGCGCGCAGTCCAGGAGGTCGGGCAG
>CAJNIZ010043277.1:0-11526 GCA_905231905.1 Symbiodinium pilosum
CATGCAGAAAAAACGCTGCTCAATTAGAGTTCAGGGTTTAAGGTTTTAGGGTTTAGGGTCGGCTTACGCAAACCCCTTAGAAGAATGCAGAGTGACAATCTCTGTGAATCTTCTTGATGTGTTTCGCAGAAGTATTCTTCATACCTTTACGGTCCAAGACAGGGTAAGGCTTAAAACTTACAAGTTTAGGGCTAAGGGCTAAGGGATTATGGTTTGGAGATTAACGCAAATGGATTGGGGATTCAGGTTTCAGGATTGGGGTCTAAAGTGCCACGTCCAGCCAGGGTCACCACCCCCTAGCTACATAATTATACGCAAATTTCCATGACTACAACTGGCAGGACTTGAGGCCATGTGTGTCCCCTATCAGTTACTCACAGCCCGGGCTGTAACTTAACGGCCCCTCCCTGTAGCCTGCCACAAAAAACACGGACGGGATCCGTCTTGGTTTCGGTTTACTGTTGGAAGCTACCAAAACCCACATATTCTTAAATCGTAAATCAATCCTATACCCTATAAGCCCTACGCCCAAACCAAAAACTCAAGGCGCAGGACGCACATCGACCCAAGCGTACAGTAGCCCCCATGTCAGAGGCCCCAACAGCTCCCCAAAACCTCCCACACCTTCTTGGAGGGTCAGGGAGACTTAGTAAGTGGGCTAAAAATGGGGATAGCTAGAATTAGAATTACTATATGAGCCATAGTCTAAACTCCTAGTATCCCCCTTAGTAACCCCTACAGTAATCCCTTATATAACCCCCTCTATACCCCCTTAAGGAATTGAGACTATGGCTCATATGGGTTATAGGGGTTCTTAACCCGCTTACCCTAAACCCTAAACCCTAAACCCCCCCCCCCATAGAACGATGCGCATGTGCATGATGTCTGAAGCCTAACCAGCACTCCCATCGCGCCATGTCACAGCAAACCCCAGAACCTAAACCCCAAACCCTAAACTGCAGGGTATACGGACCCGGGACATGTATAAACATGTAATATGTGCATATATATATATGTATTTATACAGTTTAGGTGTTGAAGGTTTTAGTGTTCAGGTTTTACGGACTTTTGTGTCTAGGGGAGGAAGGGGTTCGATTTTGAGAAATACCCGTCTCTGCACAAAAGGACTTTTGTGTCTAGGGGATGATGGGGTACGATTTTGAGAAATCCCCCTCTCTGCACAGAAAGAGCTGAACCCATTGACTACTCTGTACTAGCTGGGACCATGCACCTAGCCCTGGGGTTCCAATAGCCGCAAGTAGAACCCCTAACCATAAAACCCAAAGCCTACGCCCTAGACCTAACCCCCTGAACCCTAAACCCCTGAACCCCGACCCTTGAACCCCCTAAACCCTGGCCAGAAATCCAAACCTGAACTCCTGAAGCTAAACCTCAACCCCCCAACCTGTGAGCGAACACCAGCCTCTAAACATGCAAGCATTACGAACATGGTAGGACTGCACACGCCCAGGAGATGCACCATATATAGATATACATGTATCGCGACTTCGTTTCTTGGATAACCACCGCTTGCATGAAAAAAGCGTGAAATGCCTACTCAGCCTGCGGGTAGCTTTATGTGAAAAACGCTACCTTTCTTAAGTCTCTAGGGACTGGGGAAAGGTCGTAGTTTCTATGTATATGGTCTCCCTTAAGTAGATGGAACATGGCTTTGGGTATATTCTATTAAGATGCCCATATACCCCATATTCTATCTACTTAAAGAGGACGATACCCTTGTGGGAACTTAATTTCCAAGGCTATTTAGGGCTTTGGGGCTAAGGTTTGGGATCCCATTGTAGTGAGGGTCCAACGTCCTTAGGGTTTAGGGTTTAGGGCTTAGGGTTTTCAGGGTTGAGGGTACAGCACTTGGTTGGCTTGCACCTGCTGAGTGCGATGTTGCAAAGAAATCAGGATGTGATCGCGCACTCTGGCCAAAAAAAAGAACAAAAGCTCTTTGCGGCCATTCTCAGAAGAGTTTCCAAACGCAACGTCCTCAATCTTATCCTCGTATCTTACACTCTAGAGTCTTAAACATCCCAGCAGCATGCCAGACACTACTGAGCCCTAAAGCCTAAACTCTAAACCACAAACCCCTAAACCCCAAACCCTAAAAATTATCATCCTTACACACACAGACACACACGGACGGAAAAGCCCTGAGGCACCAGGCAGCTTTAAAATTCAAACTTGTGAGTGCGAGACGTTGCAGGGAACGTTGCGACTCACTAAAGGGATTTCTGATCATGCAGTACTGAAGTGTTCGTGGGTCTTAGTAACTACTTAAAACTGGGGCTTATAACCCTGCCCACAAGAAGTGGGGTAACCTCTAGAAATCAAACTTGAGTGCAGTTTAGAGCGGAAGGCGGACTGTAAGCCCTGTTCTAAGTAGTTCCTGATCCCCGTGAAAAGCAGCCATAATCATTCCAACAGTGGCCTAGGGATAGAACAAAACGAAAAGCTTTAGGGTTCAGGGTACAGATTAGAAGGAGATGACATTCCAAACCATTCAAGGTTATAATGATCAGCCTTGTTTTTGGTGGGTGAACCAAATCCGGTTATATCCTTCGTATTAAACATATCGCCAGAAGGACGGTATGATCTTATTCTTCATTGACAACACTTGTCCCTCCAAAAAGTGCCGAACAGGAAGTATTCGCAGTCCAACTTGAGATGTTTTATCAAGTTTGGGGTTTGGAGTTTGGGGTTTCTACCTGGCAGTCCTCAAAACGGGGAGCAACATGTGAAGACATGTCTTCGCAGAGTACTTACCAAAGGCTGTTATGAATCGTGTGCACATAACCCTGGCACATACTGGGCAAACTCTATGAAAGCCTAAGGCCTAAAACGGGTGCCTACTTGGAGTTCAAGCGCAACAAGATCGTACTCAGTAAGTTGACTTTGTACTGGAGTTGGCGCACTTGTAAGTCCCCCAACTACATTTAGCTTAGATATGGCTGGGTGGCTACATTACGAACATCCTGGACCTCCGGCAACAAATCTCAAACGGGCTCAACAAAGCTCTAGCAACCTGATGACGGAAACGTCTCGGGCTTTTGGGCTCAGGGTTGAGGGTAGGTGTAGGATTCTGCCAAAATCCCTGATTTCACGTCAGCTGTACACTCCCCTTCGAGGAGCCGTCCGTAGAAGCCCAGTTACCCTTGAGGGCCCAGTTTACAATAATCATAGGATTACTATGCGAGAAGGCGTCACATAGCTTTTGCGGAGTATGTGCTGATTGTACTTTGGAACCTTAGGGTATGTGATTAGACACTCTCCCTCAGTCCTTATTCAACCCTGTGTAACCTACAACTCCCTAAACCCTAAACCCTAAAGCCTACAACCCCGGAAGCCCCCTGAAGAGCCAGGGGGGGCCTGGCAAGTAGGGCAAAAATGATGCCTATAGCTGGGGTTATTTCAAGGCGTACATTTGGGAAACCTAGATGTATAATGACTTTCAAACACCCCCCCCCCCCTCTGACTCTCCAAGTCCGACGAAAATGTAACTGGGCTTGGAGGAGCTATGGCAAAAGTCTGAGCCACAGACTTGGGTTTACAGTTTAGGGTTGGAGACTTGAGGGCGGATGGCGGATGTCTACGAAACATCTCATCCGGCCCGCTTGTAAAGCCCCTGCCCTTCCCATGATGAAATTTTCCCCAGTATTGTTGTTTCTTCATGACTTTGGCAGCCTTGATATATCGGGAGTGTCTACCGACAGGGGATTGGGGAGGTATTCGCACTGGGTTGGATTACACAAAAAAGAGGTAAATTCGAAATACCTAATTACACAAAAAAGTTTTGGGCTTCAGCAGCTTGAAACACCAACCCTAAGGCTCTAAGGATTCATAGTTGAAGGAATATGTGCCCGTTCAGAGTTTATGGGATTTAGGGCCTGTGCCCTAAACCCTGAAGTTTAGGGTTTAGGGCACAGTATGAGGTCTTCAGATAGTTCTCAGCCTTAGGGCAACCCTTCTGCTGGGCTCATGCAAGACTCCGGCAGTCTCTCACCGGGTCAACATGCGCTTGCAGCCACATCTCGAGCACCACCACGTGCCACAGCTTGCTACCTGGGTCATGACTAAGATACCTTTAAGGGAAACTGGAGTTAGGTTATGTACTATATCCCCTCAATGAGCCCATTGTAACCCCTTGTAACTCTTTATAAGTAGGTTCCCTTACTCATTCACAACCCTACCAATCAGCTTCACAGTAACGCGTTCTTCTGCACAAGAAGCACAAAAGCTCTTCAACAGTGGCACAGCTACCTCGCAGTGGTGTGAATGCGTCCGCAGACCTTACGATGCAGGTGGGAGGCTTTGAGGTTTACGATTTGGGGTTTAGGGCTAGGCTTCCTTGTGGTTTTGTCAAAAGGGTTTGTAGAGTGTGCTCAAGATAGGTGAAGCTGAAACAAAGATCATGACACTAAACCCTGAGCCCTAAGCCCTACAAAGGGACCCTGACAACCAAGTTGATTTAAAACAGCTACAGGGCTACTGAGCTCTGCAAGGCTCCTCCTACTGAAATTGGTTTAAGCCAGATTCTTGTTATATAGGGCCATATAGGGGGAATATACGGGGTATATAAGGTTGTATGGGGGTTATTCAGGGATTATATAGTCAGATCGTGAGCTCCGGAAACCCTCCTCCTATTGAAAATCTAGAGCAGAATCTGAGCTTCTGCTATTGGATGTCATTAGCTGAAAACAGATTCTGAGTGAGCTCTGGAAACCCTCCTCTTGTCACTAATCAGGACCCAACATTTAGGAAGTGTACATTTGGGTTTCCCTGTTTCTGGAGATGGCACAATTAGAGTTAACGCACGACCCTAGTAGACTGTAGCACTGTAATTCCACACGTGTAAGATACTTAGGGCCCTGCAGGACTCTCAGCACCCAACGTAGTTAGAGACTCGTGGGAATGCCTCAAAATTGGGATACTCTACGTATGCCAGGGATGTTAGCAGTATGTAGGGATTATAAGCAGCTTACGGGGTTCCCACTGAAGGAAGGTATAGGCATTATGTTGATGCACTCCCTCAAGTAGATACTATCATATAATTTCATATAATGGATTTGGCGCCCCAGGGCATATATGAATTTACGTTGGGGGCAAACGGCGTGGAACATCAACGGATCAAGGAATTAGCCTTTGCTTGCTTCTGGACCTGCACCAGCTTTCCAGCTTCAAGTGCGATTCTACAGACTTGCAGCATCACGATTTGCCGTTAAGGGTGCAGTGGTGTGCCTGAGATCTTTACTGCCTCAAGATTTTGGCTTTAAAAAGTTGCAATGGCGTAGTCTAGCGTTGTTAAGGGATTGCGACAAGGGCTGCGCAGAAAGTTATAAGAGATATGTACCGCTTTCAGAAATGCGCACTGATGAAAGGAAGGCATAATTGAGCTTTGGCTTCCAACAGACTTCACGGAAGCAATGCCCTATCGTGCTTCATACTCGGGCTCAGCATAAATTGCCCTAACCGACCTTGAAATCACTGGAGCCTGAGTACCTAACATGCCCAGAAACCCACTGTACGCAAGGATTCTTTGTTCCTAAAGAGCTTTGGAAAATCTGGCTACCCGAAACCAGAAACTCCTACATCTCACCAAAACCCTAAACCCCAAACCCAAAAAAACAATCCCTATAAACCCCAAACCCTAAACTAAACCCTATCAGCCCTAAGCGAAGCCTGAGCTCATTACCCTTAACCCAAGGCATGCGCAAAGAGGGTTACAACCCTAAACCCCTAAACCCTAAACTCCTAAACCCCTAAAAAAGCTATAGCTTAAACTCAAGGCCGGAGACTCTGGATTCAGCAGCAGCTTTTGAATGGCCCGCGGGTTGAAGAGCCCTGCGAAACTCTTTGGAGTTTTCAAGTCTGGAGTTTAGGGGTTTAGGGGTTTAAGGTTTAGGATCTAGGGCTTAGGGTTTAAGGTGTAGGGCTTAAGGGTTTAGGATTTAGGGTTGAAGGTTTAGGGGGTTAAGGTTTAGGATTCAGGGTCGAGGGTTTCTAGGGTCAAGGGCTTTCGGTTTAGGATTTCGGGCTTAGGGTTCAGGATTTTGGATTGAGGGGTTTAGGATTTAGGGGTTTGGGATTTAGGGTTTAGGGTTTAGGGCCCCTGACTTACAAGCAGGGTCACTAAGTTGCGTAAAAGGGGGGTAATTAAGAGGGATGCAATTTAGGGTCTGGGGTTAGGGTGGGGCTCCTAAGCATTTTTGGTTATAGGTAACGTATAACGGGAGCAAATTGTAATTTGGGTTAGAAATAACTTATACAGAGGGCCAATTAGAGTTACAAGTCCTAAAAACTTATAGGTTTTCGGAATTATGAACAAAGTTATGTGACTGGGGCAGCAGCCTAAACCCCACACCCTACAGCAGCACCCTGTAGATTGTGGGGCTTGGGGCATGCCGGTTTTGTCGATGCTTTAAAACAGAAACTCGAAGAATAAAGTGGTATGGCGCTCGTGCTAGTATAGGGTTTGGGGTTTGGGGTTTAGGGATTAGAGGGATTAGGTAAGTTGGAAAGTTGAAGAGGGTACAGTAACCTCCAAGGCAGCAGTTGGGAAGCCGTTAAAAGCTATCCGCAGCTGGATGACACTCAAAACTGGACAAAACCACCTGCCACTAAAATCCATCTACTCGGAATCCACCCAAAACCCCGGCCCACATGGGCTATAGTCTGAACTCCTTAAGGGGAGTAATGTAGGGGGTTCTGCAGAGGATTGTTACAGGGCTTATAAAGAGGAATATAGGAGTTTAGACTACAACTTAATTACATGGGAATCCCACGAATTGTGGGGAACCTAACGGACCCATGGGATAAACTGGGTATCGTAAAGCGGTTGTAGGTGTCCTCTTGGGGACTCTTTTGGGTTTAGCTTCTGGATTTGGGGAGCCACGTTGTAAACCCGAACAACTCTGATCCCTAAAAAATGAGCTCTAGACGCATCACCCTGAGCCCTATACGTTCAGATCTAAGTAAAACAACTTAGACAAGCCAAGACTGAATCCCGAAACCTGCAATGCTAAACCCACAGCGAAGGAAAGCCTGTGTACACCCCAGCGGCATGGGGCCTCGGGTCTGCGCGGCAGACGAGCAGAGAACTGATCTCGCAAAGTCCAAGAACTCCCCGCGCACGAACCTTTGCTTGGAGAGTCAGGCGGAATTAGTAAACAGATTTACTGACTTGGATTCTTGTCAGGGGGACATAACAAGTATTTAGGGTTGGGGGCCAGCGGGACATAAGACGTGAATAATGAGGCTATTATTCAGCCTGTAAACATCACGAGTATACCGCGTACTTAGTAAGACTTGTTAAGTCTCCTCGAAAATGCAAGACATCCTCTCTCTTGGACGCTCAATGTTGGAGCTTACGTCTGGAATGAAGACATGGGTCCTCATAGAAGTTTATACAGAAGCCCCAACGATATTGCTTATGGAACAAAACCTGCACCACTTAGAACCCTTAATCTACCAAACAAATCTAGGATTCAAAGGCTTATGCTTATGCACACTTTCATCAACAGCATATATGATAATGATAATTCCATGTTCTTGCCCATTCCTTATCCCAAGCCCTAAGCCCTAAATCCTGAACCCGAATCCCTAACACTAAACCCTAAATCCTGAACCCTAAACCCTAAACCTTAAACCCTAAACCCTATCCCTACGGGTAGTCAGAGCTTCGGGTGAGCATGACTCGCCTTTTGGAAGCACCCTGGGTAGCTAGCCGATGGGTGTTGCAGGGTGACATGTGGAGTTTAGGGTCCGAGGACCCAAATAACAAAGTATTAGGGCCCAAATACTATAATATTAATGGTATTTGGGACCTCAAGCCCTATTGTTTGGGTCCTTGGACCCTTAGGGGTAGAGTTTAGGGTCTAGGATTTAGAGCTCAGGGTTTAGGGTTCAGGGTTTAGTGTTTAGGGTTCTGCGCTTACGGGGCTTTCTGGAGTGTATGGGCATTACAGGGGCATACAACCCGAAACCCTAAGCCCTAATCATACGAATGCTATGGTCCTTGCTACTGGGTGGGGGTCCACCTACGGGGATACCTCATACCTCAAGGGTACCCGGTCACTTTTAGAATACGTTACACTGCTTCAATCAGCAATCCCTAAACACATTTGCACTAATGCGCCTTTACGGTTTAGGTTTAGGGGTTTAGGGCTCAGGGTTTACGGCACCTACAAACTAAAAATGGTAGTTTCCCAGAATTAAGGGAACCCCAATATAGACCCCAATATGCTAGAGTCCTTATCATGGGGACCCACAAAAAGGTACCCCTAATTTTGGGAAAGCCCCAACTCAGCAAGGTACATAACCGGGCCCTGAACCACAGGACGAAACCCTCAAGTTGATCAAACCCTCAAGTTGATCAAAACCCTCGAGTGGATCAAAACCCTCAAGTTGATCATGCAAGGAGAGCCCTTTCATAAGGGGACTGTAATGGGAACCCCAAACAGGGAACCCCAAGAATATAGTAGGAATATAATAGGAATATACCTACCAGGGTCCTCATATTCTACTATATTCCTATATATTCTTAGGGTTCCCTGATTGGGGTTCCCATTAAAGTCCCTTTATTTCAAAACCTCCGAGAAACTTCAGGGCGGGCATCGGGAAAGCCACTTTGGGCCTGCAAACCACAGTTGAAAATTCCAACATCCAAATCTCAGGATTGAGCGTCTAGGGCCTAGGGATTAGGGCTCCTATGTAGTTCTCCTCGGGGTTTGTTATGATCTTTTGGTCAGGAATGTAAAGTAATCTACCTGCAAAAGCTCTACATGGCAGGAGTTTGGGCAAAGCCATAAACACAATCTTGAAACACCAGACCTTATAGACCCCAACTCCAAAAGCCATGAGCCAAGTTATGAGGCCGCAATGTGGGCGGGTTCCATAAAAAAAAGGAGCTCTATGGTAGACCCAAATTTGTTCTGATCCTTATTTTAAGAACCAGGAACCCCTACTGTGGAAACTAAAAACCCTGCATGCGCATGAACATACAAAACTCCCATAATTCCTCAGGTATAAGGCACTTTGGGTCATGCTGGAAACTTAGCATGCAACCCCTAAACCCTTATCCACCGTAGTTTTTGGAAACTCCCCTATGTCAGGCCAGAATTTCAATTTCAGCAGATGCATGAACACGGCCGTTATAGGGGCTACGTGGTTTAGGGTTTAGGGTTTGGCTACATAGCTATACTTATAAGGGTGTAGCGTTTACTGTAAGTTATCTCATAAATCCCAGCAACTATAACTTATATGGAACCTAAAGCTATACTTGTCCTCTTTCTACGTTACTTTAAAACCCAAGTTATAACTTAGTGCCCCACATTTTTCCAACATGCTTTTGAGGTCCATGTGAGGTACCCTCTGCAACTATTACACAAAGACACTAGAACCATGACATTGAAAAATCATTAGGCTTCTATAATACTTCAGTGATAGTCCAATGGCCTTTGTCATTCAAGCTTTGGTGTGTACTTGGCAAGTCAAGGAGACATAGTAACCCAGACCCCTGGGGGGATCCACTACAAGGGAACGCCTGATTTTTTTCAAAAAGTTACACTTTTGGGTGTAGTGCCTGCGGATTTTCTAGCAAGCTGGCGCGAGCTGACAATGCGTTCGTCATTGGCAAATATTTTATGTAACTGCATCTTGCTGCATGGAGTGTCAGGGCAAAGGTGGTGGTTTTCAAGGGTGCCACGCAAAAAGCAACATCAATGTCTTAACCTTTGTCTTACAGGACCGTCGATGATTAATTTGAAATTTGGTTTTGCAGCGCCCGGTCGTGCATCAGACACTTCGCCTAGCTAGCGTGAAGTCTCTAACGCATGCAACCTGAGGGAGGTGGAAAACGGGCGGATCACTTCTTGGTACCCGTTATTAGAACTAATTATGCGACATGTGGGCGGGCAGTTTGGGTTGACTGTTCACGTGGCACTTGCGGGCGAAGCACAGCAAGCGATCGGCAACCAGGCAATTGGACAGGCCGTGTGCTTCCGCAGCGAGCACGAACTTTTGGCTGCAAATGCTGACGCTGTTGCAGCAACGTTGGCATGTCTGGAGACGCCTTGTCCAGCAAACGGCACTTTGCGCCATAAGCGGGCTTCTTCACGGCAGCTTTGAATTCCACCGATTGTTCTACATACGTTTTTGGTGTTCAGGTAATACCCTACACCGTAAAAATCATACTCAGACTTGCCAGCTACTGCGTGTAAGCTGGCTTTGCAGCGGGAGCTCAAGCTCCATGTCACGAGTTTGCACGCCACCAAATCATGGGGCTACTATAGGGTTTAGGGTTAAGGGATGCTACCCAGTAAGGGAGAGTTCAATGGACGAGAAATGGAAACAACATTGGAAGCTGGGATTCTGTAGGAGTTTATTCAAAAGCTGAGATTTTGCCTTATTAGGAAGTAGTCGGGAATATTAAGCCTTATTAAGGCTAATGCGTCAAGCCCAATTGTGGGTTCTTGTCTTCTGGGGTGAACAACGGGCTCTGTACCCTGAGATGTTGGTACGCCTACCTTTTGGCCGGACTTGTTTGCTTTCAAATTTGACCCCTGAATCCCATAGATCCTAAACTGTAGGCGAGCCAATGCACTAACCCCGAATCCAAAACGTGAATCCCTACACCTTACGTCTCGCAGTTTACGCCTTTAGCTGACAAGCCCGTCGGCAGTTATTATAGTCGAGTTTACCCCAAACCCCGCGCACTTTTGTATGAAGTTCCCCATGAGTTTGGGCCACTAGACTTTCCAAATGGGCTCTGGGATTTGAATTCGAGTTTAGGGTCTAGGGTAGTCAGAACATTTCAGGCAATGACTGGAACGACGGAAATGCAAAGGAAGCCATATTATGTCAATCTCTGGTGTGGGGCCCGAACTCAAAAAACACAACAATCAACAAATTAACATCAGACTTCAGATAAGCCCAACCTAAGCAACAACAACTTGGGTAACTGCAATTTACGTCTCAGTTTTGATCTAGTTGTCCCTGTTTGACACTCCATTCCTCAACACCCGAAAACCGAGCACCCTTTCTATTGTAGTGGTTGCCCCCTAACTATTAGGTAAAAGCCTTTACGTACACTGTAGGTAATGGGGGTTACATAACCCCCATACACCCCTATATGTCCCCGTGTTATTTCGTTGTTTATGTTCTGTTCCTTTGGCTTGCCATTACAACCCATAAGCACCTAGGCAAATGGAGTTACAGGTAGGGTTGAATCCTCATGCACGCCTGTGGATAATGGCTTCCGGCAACCGGCCACGCGCCAGTGCCTTCCACGAGTCAGGGGGTGTACGGCTGAGGTTTCCCCTATCGCAAAAAGTTGGAAAGTCCTCAGAAATCTACAAGGATTCATATTTGAAGGTTTGGGGATTTAGAACGTCGAAGGCTTGGGCTTTTGGAGTTTAGGCTTGAAAGTTTCAGGTCATAGGGCTTGAGGCTTATGTAAGAATAAGGGCTGAGGAATTATTATGATCCTAGTCCCTAAACATTGAATCCTACACCCTAAACCCT
>CAJNIZ010043277.1:17858-36765 GCA_905231905.1 Symbiodinium pilosum
TATTATTAGGGGGAGGGGATTAAGCAGGGCTGACCGTGGCGATCCGCGATACCGACGCTCGGGAGAATGGGGGCCTGTGGGGACGCAAATCCTCTGAGTAAGGCCCGTTCAAAAGCACCCTAGGGTTTAGGGTTTAGGGAGGAAGACAGAGGTGCTAGTGGGATGGATCGAATTTGAAGGGTAGCTCTAACCCCGCCCCTGACAAGTCTGACTTCCCTCTTCGGATAATTTGTAAGTGGCGTGAAGACAAAACTCCATGTTCACATGTCTACAGACTGAACTTTCAAGCTATCATTGCTATTATTACTACTGTTACTATTATTACTAGTGTTACTATTATTACACGTTTCAAAACAAAGGGAGAAACTAAGGCGCAAGGAGTTCGAGAAGCAAGCGACTGTGTGCTTTACTAAGCCTTCTACTAAGCCTTATATATGGGAGTTTCCCAAAATTAGGGGTACCTTTTGGGGGTCCCAATAGTATGGGTTATAGTATTTTTTGGTCTTTATTGGGGTCCCCTTGTTTAGGGAAACTGCCATATCTAGAGCTTAGCATATGTGGGCTGAGCCTAAATTTGAACCCTTACTCCGCGCAGCTTTGATACTGCATGCATTGCACGGCCTTTCGTCAACACTTCAAGTTGTGATCAGAAACCCTAAACCTAAATCCTTCAAGTTGCGATGAGCATGTACGAAACCGTTTTTGACACGTTGACTTTGAGAGGGCAATACCCAGGCCACACATACAAGCCTCTCGCACCCCTTACTGAGTTGCATTCTGGGGAAATCATATTGTTTACCACCTTTACCCATTATGGTAATCTAGTTTGAGTTCCTGTCCAGTTAAGCCCTGTAAATGAGTAGTGTTTTTCTGGTGGTTGAACCTAGAAAGATCATATTCCTTATATTAAATACTATACCCAAAAGGAGGATATAATCTTACTCTATATTGGGTACCATAGTATCCCCAAATAAAATACTACTCAAATGAACTTCTGACAAGCTGCAGAGGAGGAAGCCATCTGCATTCCGAGCCAACCGCTTCTTCCGGACAAACGCTGGCAGATTCTCTTCCATCCAAGAGCCTTTCTTTCTTGAGGGTTACACATCTGGAACGTACCCAAGCGTATCTTTTTGTATGCTCGTGAGTCCCTGCCTTTCGAGGCAGCCTGCATAGGCCCCCTGGCAAATTCACACGGCCGGCCCCCACCCCCCTACCCCCTCCCATGCCCGACGCATTCCCATGAACGTATCCGTACGACGACTACGACTACGACTAACAAGAATAAGAAACCCAAAGGGTCCATGTAGTTGTATGGTACATACTTGGGCCTTAAAGTAGGTATATGGGAACCCCTTTGGGCCCTGAGTATATACCATATACCTACCCTAAACCCTAAACCCTAAACCCTAAACCCAAAACCCTAAACCCCTAGCCCCTTTGGGAAAAATGGTACCTGCACTCTTGTCATATCGAAAGCAACCTACGCGCCGTTACTCCCAGCGGTTTCGCGCTGGGACTCCCAACCCCGCGGTGTTGCCAATAAGGCTTATAGAGTTTAGGGTTTAGAGTTTAGGGTTTAGGGGTTTAGGGTTTAGGGTTGGCTTATTGAAAAAATCTCAAAGTGAGAAGGGATTCATGCTCCAAGACGAATAGCTTGAGCTTTTGCAAGTGTTATGGCTACGTGTCAGAGTTTGGGGGAGCTTTAGCTCCAAGCAGCCACACTATTTGGGGGTTTCCTAAAATTAGGGGTACCTTTTTGGAGGTCCTTTTAATAAGGGTTATAGTATTTTGGGGTCTATATTGGGGTTCCCCTATTTTGGGAAATTACTATTGCACTAAACAGTGAAATCTACACCATTACTTAGCTCAACCCTTCCCCCCTACAGCAATAGCCCCTAAACATGGAGTTGATAGGGCCTTAGTATACCTACAATTGTCCGTTGTGGTACCCTTCACTGGGTGGGGGATTGATCCAAACCAATACTAACTTCCACAAGGCCACACCGCAATTCCTAAGCCCTGAGGGAAGGTTTGGGGTCCCTGTGAAAAATCGCATGTCTATGGCTTCATAAGGATATAGCGATTAGGGTCTAGGGTGTAGGGATTAAGGGTAATAGAAATTGAGACATATTTTCAAACCTCCCCCTCCCCCCCCCCAAAAAAAAAAAACTACTTCTGTCCAAGCAGGCGACACCATTTGTGGATCTCATTGTCGTCCATATGTCTGGACTGCATACAGATCATGAGCTGCCCATCTCGGACCTTTGAAACCAGAAACTTAAAAAGCAACGGGTTAGGTTTGAGGGAAGTGCCCCGAAAATCCCTCAATTAAGGAAGTTACATAGCCCCTGAGGCAAGAAATATACACTCAAGTCATACAAGCGATGGGGGAACCTTTCCATATTTGGGGTAGTTACGCTGCTCGATTACGGCGAACGCACCTTGTAACAAATCAGGGGCATGCCAGACTGAAATTTCTTAGCCCAGCGCTCAAGCTGAGACAAATTTTTCATCGCTCCTAAAGATTTCAAAGCTCCACCCCCAGCCCAGGCAATGGAGGGGCTGGAGCTACTTGGAGGTCCATTGTACTCATAACCTACTTAGTAACTGTAGTTATAACCTAAATATGAGTCCCATAACTACAGTTACCCTAGATATAATTGGGTTATAACTACAGTTACTAAGTAGGTTATAAGTACAATGGACCTCCAAGTAGGGGCTGGAGGGGCCCCTCCAGCTCCAGCCCCTCCAGCCGCCCATCTCAACTTTCTTGTGTGCTGGGTGCCCCAATAAGAAATTTCGGGTCTAATCTCATCTAAACCTGTTTCTTTTCGAATGAGTTGGCCGTAAATGGCTCTGGATGCTTCAGGCAAACAGGATGTCTCAGATTATGATTTGGGGCTTTCCAGGGGTCGGCCTTACACTCCCCCCAAAAAACAATCCTTGATAGGCATCCCCTAGAAGCCACCACGACTAACCATTTGGCCCAAACCCTAATACCTAAGCCTGTAAACCCTACACCCCAATACAAAAAACCCAAAACCCTAAACCCCAAACCCTAAACGTAACCCTAAGGTCTTGTTTGGTGCTGAGGTCTGGACTTTTGGGACTTGGGGTGGGGAAGTGCAGCTTACGATCTGGCAGTTTCCCAACATAGAGGGGTTTAGGGTTTAGCCCCAATATAGACCAATCCTGATTGCGCTGACCCAAACTATCATAGCCCCCAGGTAGTTTCCCCAAATAAGGGGGACGGACCCCAAAATACTATAATCCAGGCCCCCCCCCAACATGGTACCCCGACTTTTGGGAACCATCCCAGATATTCCTTTGGTCTCCACCGGTTTAGGGTTTTGGGGGGAAGGGCTTATCCCCCTACCACACACCACTGAGGCACGGAAAGGCATCCGTCGAATTCGGACTGAGTCCTTGGCTTCAATCAAGATGAGGTTTATGTAATCTGGGGCCTCGGCTTATAGTATTTTGGGGCTTGGGGTTCAGGACTGAGGGGCTCCAGGAATTGGGATGAGGTTTCAGGGTCCACCGCTTCGGAAGTTGGAGCTCCGGGCTTGTCGTTCCCAAGAAAAAACATGACAACCCAATGATTTTACTGTTTCGGGTTTCGGGTTTGGACCCCAAAACTCTACACACCTAATCCCTCAACACCTCTGGTTCCTCATCTGGTATCACCAAGGCCCACGTATCCATATTCCGCATAATGTTTGTAGCACAAAAGAAGAAAGTATGGCAATGGCCCCATCTGCCACCAAAACAGCTGCAGGCAGAATTCTCTAATCCTCACCGGCCACACAACGCTCCCCCAATTCCTTAATAGTGATCTACTTACTAAGTGCCCCTGACTCTCCTACTACTCCCGCGGACCGTTGCCGGCAGAATTCTCCATCAGCCCGAAGCAGGTCAGCCAGGCAAGACGAGGGCTGAGACCGCCCTGAGATGGAAACAATCATTTTGTGGAGAATGTAGGAGCCTAAATCATTGCTGATATCGTGTTGAGGTCTAAGTAAGGTACCCTAAAGCATGGTTGTACAGGGATTAACACTCAAACCCCTACATTAAGTTATTTTGGGGGCGAGGTGGGTGTTGTTACTCCTGATAAGTTGGAGGGGTTTCATGCTTAAGGATTAGGTGTAAGGGATTCGGGAATAGGTTTAGGGCGAGTGTTTTGGTTTTAGGACACTAGGGTTTAGACGCCCTCTTTGTTCCGTTTTCCTTCCCTCCCAGTACGATGGCTCAAGTGCGTTCCAATACACGCACAGGACAGAAACATACAGAAACTATCCAGGCAGGAACCCTAACCCTAAACCCTATAAACCCTAAACCCTAAACCCTAAAAATATATTCTGCATGGCGAGCATCATATGCAAGTCTAAAGGATTGTAGGATATTACGTGGTCATAAGTTGGGTCTTTCCCGCCTTTGCTCCTCCCCACAAGCTTCAACCCCAGGTCAGCCTTACCGAATCTCCCTTCACCTATGCCCCCTTGTTTGCCGGGGCTACAAATCCACAATCCTGGACCGCTGTTAAGATGGACTGTGATGTAGACCATCATAAATCATAACTACTTCGTTGCTAACCTGGCGGTGTTCGTATGATATGGCTTACTTCGATGCAACTTGGGCTATGGCTGGTACTTCCTGGGGGCACTTCCACAACTCGTGGTGGAGCTACTCTTGCTTGGCAGCGGTGAAGGGGTCTAAACAAGCAAAAAACCTAGAAGCTTGTATGCTCAATCAAAATAGTACTTTCCATTTTCTTTCCCATAACCCCAATGTAACCCCAATATAACCCCGATATAACCCCAAATATGACCCTAATATAACCCCGATTTAACAGTAATATACCCCTCATCTAACCCTAAGTATAACCCTAAGACCATGGCCTAAATGACGGTCTCCGAGCCTATGGACTCCGCTACAAGGAGCTGCTCTTTTCTCGGGATCCCCCTCAAGGGGACTGCTCTTTGGGTCTAGGGTTCAAGATTTAGGGTTTACGGGAATTCTTCAAAGGGAGGTTTCCCAAAATTAGGAGTACCATTTTGGGGGGACCCCATACCAAGGATTATTGGGGTCTATATTGGGGTTCCCCTATTTTGGGAAATTGCCGTATAAAACCTTGCCCTATGCGTATTTGAGAACATAGAAACTTTTGGCGCAATGGTAAGACTGATACGTCTGACTGGTTGGCATTACTCTTCCCTTGATTCAGTTTTGTAGCATTGCCGAACACCACGCGCCATACGCATGTAGGGTAGTTCCCAAGCGGAGGCTTACCTAAACTTGCCATGTATCGGTGTTCCCCGCGCGCACTCAGCAAACCATGACAAGTCGGAGCGTGACTCTAGGCTGGAAAACTAAGTTGCAGTGGTGTAAGCTACAGCTATTACTGCACTAGGCAACGCAATTGACTTTTCGGATGGTTCTGACAGGTGAAATACGACAAAGTATAGAGTATATAGACCATGAAGCTTGGAGAGCGAAACGCCTTCTACTTCCAGACTTCAATGGTTATGGCCGCAAATACAAGGGGGTCTGAAAGGTCGGAAATTAATGACCGAGGCTTTCTGCAGCCTAAGCCCTAACCTTATAAACCCCAAACCCTAAACCCTGCTGGCTGCAAGGTCTTCCTGCTAGCCGTCCTACACAGCACCTGATTGCTGTAGCGCTGAGCCGCTGAGCCACTATGCCTCAGGTTACTTTTGACACTGAAAGTTCTACATGACCCTTAGAAGCGGGAAAACGATATTTAGGACTTAGGTCGTACAAGGCCAGTAGGGTCCCTACACCTAAGCAGAATGGGCTCCCTATTTTGACTTAACCACTTCATTCGGCCCTCTTTTGCTGTAGGGGCCTCTTTGAGCCAAAACTGCGCAAAGCATGTGAGTGGATTGTTGGCTGTAAGCCCTCAACCAATACATGACACAATATTCCCCTAAACCCTAAAGGCCCTAAAGGCCCTAAGCCTCAAAAGAACAAAGTTACGAAATCAGAGGCGAGGCACGAGACGCAACAAAGCCCTTTAGCAACTTTCAGGCTACCTGAACCCCAAAAGTAGAATAATGCCATTTGGGCTAGATTTGAGGGTTTTGGGCCATTATTCTACGTACTTTTGGGGTCCAGGTAAGTCATACGCTACACTATAAGCAGTCTATGACGCATGCGAAGTCACAGAATGCGCTGGGTTAGGTTTCAGTTGCATGCAGGTATCACACTAAGGGACTATGTCATGTGGGATTTCCAACAAAGTCGGGTCCCCCTGTCCTAACCTCAAGTTGCTATAAGCACTCCCACAAGAAATCCTTGATCTTTGGAAAAAAGCATGTAGGGATTGTCTCCTCGAATCGTACATCCTATAGTCCACTTAAGTAGATAGAATATGGCTTTGGGGATATCATAATAATATCCCCATATACCACATATTATATCTCTTCAAGGGGGGCCATAGGTATATGCTTTTAATGGGCTGCTGCTTAAGGATCGTGATTCAAGTTACCATACTATGGATTTCTGATGAACAATATGGTTGTCTCACGTTCGTAACTGTCTTTAAGCTCCTTAACAGAAATGCAGTGCTGAACGTATGAAAAATTCAGCTTCTGGCTATGGTCTGGTCATTGCACTGAGGCCTCGCCAGCTAAAGTCTTGACTTACTGGTGGTTAGTGGGGCATGCAGGATGGGCTACATAGTAATCGCTGTCTACACCATGACCCTACACCCTAAACTGCGCTAACTGGGCGCCCCCACTTGTCCCTAAATCCCAAAACCCGAAACTCTAGATCCTAAACCCTAAGCCCTAAACCCTGCACCCTAAATCCTAAACCCTAAATCCTAAACCTAAGTCCTGAACCGTTCCCAGTGGCCCAGACATGGGGATGGGGATCTTGCACTTTCCTAACCCAGAGGGTCCATGTACCCAATAATTAGGTACTTGGGATTTGGGCAATATAGTGATTTTGGTATAGGTTTTGGGTAAGTATATGATTATTAAGTACTTGGACCCTTAGGGTAAGCAGCGAAAAGCGCCTAGGGTTTAGGGAAGAGATTTAGGGTTTAGGTTTAGAGTCTTCTTGGAAAGCCTGATTACGCAACAGAATGCGCCACTTACTCCCCAAAGGGTAGGAATCTAGGAAAAGTAGACCCTAAACCTTAAACTCTGAACGAAGCCTACAGGCTAAACTATAAACCTTATACCTCCAAACCCTAAACCCTAAACCCTTACGTATAATTATGGGCTACTGGCCCTGCAGGTAGGAGTTAGTGCTGGTCTTTCTAAGGTTTAGGGGTTTAGGGATTATGGTCTAGGGGGGATTTTATCCTTTCCTTTTGGGGAAAAGGACTTACGCCTGGCAGGATTTACGGATGTGACGCCCCAAATTTCCGAGCGCCCTAGATGAGCTGTAGTCTAATATCCCCCTGAATAACCCTAATAATCCTCCCTATATAATCCCCTATATATCTCCCTTTAGGGAGCTCAGAGACTATAGCTCATATCGATCATCAAACAGTAATATCCCTCTCGGGGAGCCTCCATAGGACTCAGTGACTATTTGGGCCTGCATTTTGGGCCCCTGGCATCTGGAACACCCGCCATACTTCAAGTAAACAATACTCAAAAACCTCAAAAGGTCCACTTTGGAATTCTTTATCCATAGCTGCCCTTGAGGCGAAAATACTCTGGACAGGGGGGGAGGGGGCGCCCAAGAACCTCCGGGATGAGTCTCAAGTATAAGGTGGGCTTGGAGCCCTTGCCAGAAATTGACAGATGAGCCCTAAACCCAAATTAGACTACCGGCATCTCAAAGCAACAAGGGCTGTTGTTTGCCACCCGCAGGGCCCAAGTTAGGTTGTCTAAAACCCCGTCATCATTTGCTCTGCCCGAAGCAGCTCTAAACAAAAAAAAGCTCATCGTTTTTGACGGTGTTTGACGTTTTCGTTTTATTTGAGTCTTATGGTTTGTCCCAGCAACGTGCGCGCAGAGGGGTTTTATACAACCCCAAGAACAGTTTAGGCTTCAGGGCTTGGTCCTTCAGCCTCTCCGACCCCCCTAAAGCCCGAAATTATAAGCAAAAAACATGTCATCCCACATACCAAGCCCTGCAGCTGGTTTAGGGCTTAGGGTTTAGGGTTCCCTCCAAATTTGGGGGGGTAAGGGCACTGAGCATCTAGGGCTATCATGGGAATGGTCGGGGCCGGTGCTTTTTTCTTGGGGGTTATGTAAGTACATATACTTAGTGACAATCTAAGCTCTGATCCGAGTAAGCAAGCGCTACATCCCAAAACTCAAGCTCTGCACCCAAAAAGCCCGTAAAGCGTAAATCCTATCCTCCCCCCAAGCAAAAAAAAGACAAAACAAACAACAACCAATCTTGAACCCTAAACCCTAGGCCCCAACGCCCCATGACACCTTTGCAAACATGTGGAAGCCTGAATATCGTCAAACATATCGTCCTCGTGTGTACAGCACTCTTTACAGCTTTGGATTTGGATTCTAGGGTTTAGCCCTAAGCCCTAAACCCGAGGGTTTTAGGGGGGTTGGGTGTTAGGGTTTAGGGCTTGGGGCTTTGTGTTGAACGGTTTATCCTTATCAGCCCCGAAGCCATTCCTAAGAAACAAGGCCATTTACTGCTGATTCTGGGTTCCCATATTTACCTAGTATACACATAGACAGAATATATGCACATATATATATATACATACATATATATATATATGTGCATATACCTGGGACATCCTGTACATACCCTTCTGAACTCTTGGCATCTCCCACAGAAAAACACGGGACAGCAGCATAGTCGGCCTTGACCGCGTTGCTTAGAGGGTCTGTCCTATTTGGAGCGGGTACTCTACCTGATAAACCCCAAAGCCTCAAGCCCAAATCCTACACCCTGAACCCCAAACCCTAAACCCTAAACTCTTTTCCCCTTTCAAGGGACCTTGAACCCTGACCTCTGTAACCCCTTCAGAAGGACCCTAGACCCTAAACTCTATAAACTCTATAAGCCCTTTAGAGGGACCCTAAACCCTAAACTCTAGAACCACTTTAGAGGGACCCTAGACCCTAAACTCTAAAACCCCTTGGATGCAACCCTAAACCCTTAACTCTATTACCCCTTCAGATGGACCCTAGACCCTGAGCCCCAAACCCTGAACTACATCCCCTTTAGAAGGACCCACTTGGAGGTCCAGAGGGACTTAGTAAGTAGGTTAACAACCCCTATAACCCATTTAGTAACCCTAGCAATCCCCATTATTGACCCTCCAAGAGACCCTAAACCCCTAAACCCCTGAATCCTAAACCCTAAAGCCCTAAAACCTACACCCCTAAACCCTAAAACCCTAAACTCCTGAACCCTACCTTGAGGAGGTACTTTCCGCCGCTTCGCAGCTTTAACTCATCGGGCGCGGCCATGGCCTCCTAGGAAACGACTGGTTTGAGGTTTAGGGTTTAGGCTTTAGGCCACGCGGTTTAGAGTTTAGGATTTAAGGCTTAGGGCTCAGCGTTTAGGGTGCAGGGTTCAGGCCTTACTACGTTTCTTGTTCGCTATTAGCAAGGACCCTATAGTCTGTAATATCCTGATACCTATAATAAAATAACATGTTTTACATAATTCCTTAGGGCTATACTATAATAGAAATTGAAAATAAGTTCCTAACGAGCCTACGGTAGTTGTCATATGGCTCGCATAGGGTCCTCATAGCTGGGGGGTTTCGATACGGAAGTCCTCTAATGCCTAAACCTGCATCCCAAAACCCTATAAAATCCTGTCCCAAATCCCCAAAGAAAATGCAGGCCCCTTTCCACGAAAGAAGCGGCTGAATCACAGGTTTCATGTCATGTTCCAATGTTCCAAATTCTTTTCCTTTTGGTATTGCCTTCCTAGGATACTATTCCCCTAAATCCTATACCTTGAGGGGCTTTGAAGTTAGGTAACAGAATTTAATGTCATACGCTCATTCCCCTACAAGCCAGATTCTAACTTGTGATACATTATACTGTAGCCCTTTTGTAATTGTACCCCTTGATAAGTTGGCTACCTAACCACTCAGTGTGGGGCCCCACAAAGTACATCCGTATGCAATCCCTAAATTGAGTAGCGTTTTTTGGTGGTTAAACCTAGTAAGCTACTATTCCTTATATGAGATACTATACCCCCAAAGGAGGATCTAATCTTACTCTATCATGGGTACCATAGTATCCCCAAGTAAAATACTAGCCTAAACCCTAAACCCTTTGCCCCTGAACCACAGCAACCCGGTGCCAACGCCTCAACGAGTTTGTGGTCCAAGTACGGGACCCGCGCCTCTAGTCCCCAACTCATTGTCATGTTGTCCACACCTTAGGGTTTAGGGTTTAGGGTCCACACCCGGGCTGAGGGTTTATAGGGATTTAGGGTTGAGGTTTTTAAGTCTTCAGGGCTTTTAGGGATAAGGGATTTGGGTTTATTTGCTGGTGGCTTGAAGGGAATAAGGGATAAAAATCCTCATGTAATCCCTGTAAAATACAGCCTCATTCCCTACTAAGCCCCCTAAGTGTAAGGATTAAGGTGGAGGGTTTAGTGGCTAGAGCTGAGGCGTTGGAGCTTCATTTTGGTAGAAACACATGCCTAGCAACCGCAGCTGTAGCCCAATGATGTAGTTGTTTGAGATATAGTACAATTGGATTTTAAGTGCCAGGCTTGCATGCACCTGAACCAAAAAGTGGGTTTGTGTCCGTGGACGTGGAAGGCCGTCTGAAGGCGTCAAGGGGATATGTGGGGCTGATAGGAAGAGTTTAGGGTTTCAGGTTCAGGGTTTAGAGTGTATACGTCCCAGTATCTAGCAGGGAATGAAGGAAGGGGATTCTGGGAGCACAAAGGGGGATTGTGTGGGCACGACTGAAGGGAGCCCATCCCCCACACCAGTAGTTTTGCAAACTTGGCAAGTCACGGGGACTCCCTAAACCTTAAAAACTAGACCCATGTCCGCGACACTCCGAACAAAGCTAAAAATTCAAGGTGCGCAGTTCAGACGCCTAAAACCTGAACCTTCAACCCTAATTCAACCTTATGCCCTCTGCGTTTAGAGTTTATAGTGCCCCTTAAGGAGATAGATTATGGAATTACCCAATGCAATACTAGGATCCCCATGTACCCCATACTCTATCTACTTAAAGGCAACTATACCCTAGCAAAACTATACCCTAAACACTAAACCCTACCCTGAAAGGGAGCTATAGGGGTTTTAGGGAGATGGTCGTTCGGTGGGCTTAATCCATTGGGATGATAATGCTATATTAAATATCTATAGGGTTTAGGGTTCAGGGGGTATACAATAAAGATTGCTGCGCGATTTCCAAGGGGGGTCCAGGCTTGTCTGGGCGAAGGTAAATATGCTGAAGTAACATCGCCAGAGTTGGTCAGAGCTGACGTAGTGGAGGGCAACAGCGTAAGGGTTTCTGGTTTAGGGCTGAGAAAGGTGTAACTTGGGTACTGCCCCCACCCTGTAACAGTCTATAATAAGGGTCATATTATACTATAAACCCTATCCAACTGCTATCCTAGACCCTCCTCCTACCCTCTATTGGGGCGTAAGTACCTACTATTAGGGACCATATATCCCCAATTACGGGTACAAGGAGGGTCCTGGATTAGAGTGGCGGCAGTACCCAAGGTTTAGGGGTGTAGGCCCTGTTTGCTCTGCCAATATTGGAGAGCCTTTGCTCCACGGCCGTTCAATTCTATCTGGCCTATGGTTAGCTGGGAACCCAAAGGGTCCACATATACAACAATTAGGGAATTAGGTCCCAAAATACCCTACTGTAGAGGGAATTCTGGGTCCCAATTCCCTAATAGTTGTATAAGTGGACCCTTTGGGGAATGAAGCAATGCAAAAGAAAACGGAAACTAACCATAAAGGGCTGTGTAGGGACTGCTATAAGGATCCCGTCCTTCATTCCTTGCTAACCAAAGGCCAGTTTTTGATTGAGGTAAGGGTTTCTCGAAATTGGGGGTGCCCTTAAGGACCCAAAAAAAGTGTGTGGGAATGACAAGGACAGTCTGGGAGCACCTGCTAGAAACCATAAGGAGATTCTAGGGATGTTTTGAATCTTACTCGAACGAACAAGCATCATCTTCTATCATCCATCAACATTGCGGCGAACGCGTACTTCAAGAAGGCGAAGTTCGAACCCTGTTTTGTCGTAGCGGTGCAGCCCACACGAAATGCCGTCCCTCGGCCTGCCGGTTACCTCCAACCCCACAAATTACGAGAGACAACAGCCCAACTTGGGACTTGGGGAATCACACTCTAAGCCCTAAACATTGAACGACGCCAAACTCGCAGCCCTACATCATGGGCTCCTCTACTACCCACCCTATACAAGAGTTTCACTAAGCAGGGAACCCTGATATAGACCCCAAGATACTATAATCCTTTTTATGGGGACCCACAAATTTTGGAAACCCCCATACTTTCTTTTTCAAGGGTCACCCCCTAACTGGGTTTGCTTCGGGTTCTCTGGGGCTTTCTCGGGCCAATCAATGGGAACCTTTGGGAGCGTAGTGTACCGGTGTAGCTAAGGGAACCAATATCACAGACCCTTGATGTTGGCACCACTCCACGCAGAATTGAATGTTCCAAATATACTATCATACAATACAATGGGGATGTTTGATATGAGGGGGGCGGGAGGTTTTCACAGTCGGGGAAGGGATTGGACAACTCCCAATCCCTAAGTCCCACAAGCAAAACCCTAGACCCTAAATCCTAATATAAGTTCGCAACGTACAAGTCAACCCAAAGGAGATCGTTCATGTCCCAGCTTGCAAGCCGGGGGGACACATGTGCCTTTGTCTACTGGGTTTACTAATCCCCCTTAAGTAGATAGAATGTGGGGTTTATGGGGATCTTATTATAATGTACCCAAATAGCCATATTCCATCTACTCGAGGGGGACTATAAAGGCACAAGGGACTTTTTAAGTAGGCAATAAGCGGGGTTTTAAGCAGCCTAACTCCATCTGAGGGTTTTCTGGCCTTGTTTGTACAGGCTATGATTGGGGTGATAAGGAGACGAACTTCCAATTAGGAACCCCATATATAACCCCTGTGCAATGTACCCCTAAGGCAGATATAGCCCCTGGCAGCTGGAGTAGTCATCTCCCTGGTGCTTAGGAGGGAATGGGGGAATGGATTATAAGGATTACTATAGGGGGGATTATATCAGGACTAGTATAGGGATTATTCCCCCATTCCCTACTAAGCACCAGGGAGTCATTCTTGAAAGGGGGGTTTCGAGTAGTCCCTTGATGGGGCCAGACAGAGTTTTTAGCCTGACGAGGCAGAAAGAACATGGAAAATAACGTGGAAACTGAGTTTCATGCAGGGGTTTATGGGGGTTTCATACTTTCCCTAAATAGGGAGGCCCCACTATAGACCCCCAGATATGAAAGTCTTGATTATCAGGACTAAGCAATAATCCCTATTTATGGAAACTACAATTTCTGCATTTCATCAAGCAGACAAACACTCATCATTTGCGAGCGCTACACTTTCCATACAATGGTACGGGGTGAACGGCTAAGCCATTAACCTAACCCTCAACCCTAAACCGCCCTTATTAGGAGTGCGCTTGAAACATCCTGTCGTCTCTACGTTGTTTTGGAACTGGCTGTCCGATCCTCAAAGCAATTCACTAGCTAGCTGGCACAGAGGGCTTGACTCTATCCTTTTCAGCGTCATGTGACCCGTGATTCTTCTTACGGTCCCAGAAGTCGGGCACCCATTATATACCTTAAGGGTCCAAGGACCCAAACAATAGGGTTTTAGGCCCCAAATACCAGAATAAGAATGGTATTTTGGGCCTAAAACCCTATTATTTGGGTCCTTGGACCCTTAGGGATACACACGCCAACATTTTTACAGAGTCCTATATACGCTTTCCGAAGCCCATCTGGTCATGACCTTGGACTCTGGGAGTTGAGTTTAGGGATCAGAGCTATTTGACTGAGCCATTCTCTACACCCCTAGTAGCCCCTTACTAACCCCTATAGCAGTCCCCTATATAATCCCCCACACACCCCCCCTTTGAGGAGTTTAGACCCTAAACCCTGCACCCCAAACCCTACGCAAATCCTAAACCCTAAACCTATATAGTCCCCTACATATAACCCTTTTTCAGGAATTAGGGATCAGAGCTACTTGGCTTTGGGTTGTACGTCCGCACTCCTTGGGCTCCCAGAAACCGTGTTTTTTGCAATCTCCACCCTAAACCCTGAACCCTAAACGAGCCCTAGGAGCCTAGGCCGCGCAAGACGTAGACCCAATCCGTGCGCACTTTATACTCGCACCCAAAGGGTCCACATATACAACAAGTAGGGAATTAGGTCCCAAAATACCCTACTGTAGAAGGAATTATGGGTCCCAATCCCCGAATAGTTGTATAAGTGGACCCTTTGGGCCAAGTACCCAAGGTACCCAAACGATGGGGCTTTACGTCCCAACTTGGCACCTAAAACCCCATTATTTGGGTGCTTGGACAGTTATCCCTCAGCCCTAAGCCCTACACATTTTTATAGAACCCCTATATAACCTTACAACCCCTTAAAGGTACACCATACACTGACCCTTCGTCTCTAGCCCGCATGTCCGCTGGGAGCCCGACAAGCATCCACTAAGGGTTCAAAGACCCAAATGCTGGGGGCTTTAGGGTGTAGGGATCCTTATAAATCAATCACCCCCGTCTCGGAAATCCTACGTCTCTTTCAGCCCATTGAGGTTTTGACACCACGGTTGCTGCTAAAAATCCTGCATGACCTTCGTATATCATAAAGCCATACTTCCCAAGGTATAAGGTACTTAAGGTCACTGTCATGCAGGGTTCTTAGTGTCCACCGTTGGGACTATAGAGCATGACTTGTGCTGATCTGAATAGATTTGCCTCACCCTCAACCCCAACTAACGCCAACCAAGCCCTACCTGGACCGCAAACGCGCGCGGAAAATGTCATTCATGATTGTCAGTAGGGTTCTTAGATTCATGGATCATCAGTTTTCTTTCGGGGCTCCAGGTACTTACTCGTATTTCACTGAAAGCCAGGCGTAGCCCGAAAAGCAGTGACACCAGCTTGCACGAAATAAAGCTCTAGACTTCAAGCCCTAAACCCTAACCCACAAACCCCTAAACTTCATAAGCCCTAGGCTGCCTAGGCTGAAGAGGTTCTACATGCTTTCAGATTCCTTATTGGGCTTTGAAAAGATGGGAAGTGAGAAAACCATTCAACAGCGACCAAGTTACATCTTGGATGCTCGCTCGCCAGGCAGCCACTTAAAGGTGTATTGTAGCTGCTTTCACATGAAACAATGCTAAAGCTGTGGCAAAGTACAGCTTCCAAATCCCAACCTAATCGCGCTTTCCAGCAAAATCCCAAGCCCCGTACCCTAAATCCTAGACTCTCTGAACCCTGAAGCCCACACACCAAACCTCAAATCCTAAACTCTAAACCCTGAAATCCTACAGCCTCAACCCTGAAGACTAAATACTACACCCAAAAGCCTAATTCCTGAACCTTAGAATCGGCAGCCGAAATGCTACACATTAAGCCCTCAATCTCAAATCTCAAACCCTAAAATCTAAATCCCTACATCCTAAGCCTCAAGATAAACCTAATCCCCTAAATCCTAAGCCTCAAACCCTAAACCCAAAATCCTTAACCCTAAATCCTAAAGCGTGCATACTCTTGGGGCTAAGCCCTATAAATCCTAAATCACGAATAGACTTACACCCTTAACACTTGCATCTTACCCTCTTCATCCTAATCCCCAAACCCTGAATTTTAAATCCTAAACCATCAAAACTTGCATCTTACCCGCGTCTTTCAGTAACGTCAGGCCACGCTTCACCGGGTCGTCGACCGCCAGCGTGGTCACATCCAGTGAGAGCACCTCTGCGTGAGCAAAAGCTTAGCTGGGCCTGAATGATGGGGAGATAAAGGGTTTAGGGTGTAGGGATTGGGGTACCGTAATGGAGAATCAGATTGAGAAGAGATTGGACAATAAATGGCGACTGGGGTTATATGCTTTTCTATGTTGGGATGTAATGGACCAATCTTGGAGCAATATATGATCGGACATAATTACCTCTCCGCAATAATGTCCTCCCCCACCATAATTTCATCACATACTAGGTTGAATATTCACAGGAAGACTTAATAAGTGTAATAGAGTATACGTGCAACCCCCATAGTTGAATAATACTAACAGTTAGCCCTTGCGGCTTCTGGTTTGGGAGCATGATGCGCTACTATCCGGGGCTATGTTTCCTGTAGTTGCTACCTAAACCCCCAAAAGTAGGTAAAATAATAGCCCAAAACCCCTTTATATAGCCCAAAAGGCCATTATTTTACATACTTTTGGGGGTTCAGGTAGGTCTGTTTTGGTATGTTGGGGGTACTAGGGAGGCCAGTTCATCACGTGTCTGGAATGAATTCAAAGCTCGAAGCCGGAAGACTTGCATCGTGAACCCAAAACCTTACCCTAGAAGCGGTTCTTGGGTTATGGACAGTATAGGTTTATATAGGGAACCAAGGACAGGAACCCAATGTATAGGTAACTGGGCTTCTAGGGTTACCCCTACTTAGAGTACGCAATGCATCAAAAAAAAAAGCAAGTGGTGTGCTCAAAGCTTATTATCCTTTCCCTTGTTTGAAGGGTCCAGCTTGCTCAACCCGAATCTTACCTTTGGTTAGCTAGGAAGGAAGGAATGGATCCTTATAGTAGTCCCTATAGAACCCAATACGATTTTCCATTTTCTTTTCCCATGCCTTCATTCCCAGCTACAGTAACCTAAGGCCAGAAAAATCCTAAACCCTAAGTTCTAACGCTCACCTAGACCCTAAAACCCTGACTCCTAGGACCCAAAACCCTTCAACCCTAAGCCCGATAATCCCTATATAAACCCCTATATCCCTGTAGTTTCCATTTTCTTTTCCATTATCCCAATATAACCCCAATATATACCCTATTATAATCCCTATATAACCCCATTGTAATAGTTTCCATTTTCTTTTCCATTATCCCAATATAACCTGCCTGCCCAAGGAAAGTTTTCGCACTCCCCTCCGTCAGCCGCTTGGAGATGTACTGGGAGGTCACGTCTTGTACATGGTGCCTGATGTGAACCATTGTCTAAACTCCTAGTATCCCCCTTAATAACCCCAATAGTAGTCCCCTATATAATCCCCTATATAACCCCCTTTAAGGAGTTCAGACTATGGCTCATGTGTACTTTCAAGTGGTTAGGGGTTGAAGTGCAGGCCGGGTTTGGGTTTGGGACTTCGGGCGTGTCGGTTACCCCAAGAATGGAGAACCAAGTTGAAATGATAAAAGGAGATTACATGGAAGCTGGGCTATACAGCGTTTTGCAAAGTCCCAAGATGCTGTGAGGTTCCTGCGTAGCTAGTTGTAAAATACCACCTCAAAGGGAACTACGCTTGAGCCCCAGGATAACTTGCGAAATAAGCCTAGCAAAATGGTTGCAAACTCTAGAACCCAAAGGGTCCACATATACAACAATTAGGGAATTAGGTCCCAAAATACCCTACTGTAGAAGGAATTATGGGTCCCAATTCCCTAATAGTTGTATAAGTGGACCCTTTGGGGAAGAAAGGACTTTCCGGGATTGTTTCCGATACTTACCGCCCGTGTCCTCACCCAGCTGAAAGAGACTCCCAAGACCCGTTTAAGGTTTACGGTTTAGGCTTTAGGGTTTAGGGTTACCCGGATTCCCTGCTTTCGAGAGGTGCCCAAGAGAACTCCCCAAGCAGTGAACTCTGTGCCTCTCTGTTGGGAGCTTGCTTGGGACTTTTACCACCCTGGCACTTAGCACCCCTACTAAAAGTTAACTTTTTTAAGGTACCTGTAATAGGAATATAGGGGAATCCCGCAAGTTCAGGGTCTGATGTCTTAGCTAAGAGCCAATCAGTACTGAGGCACAATGACAATGAAGGTGTGCTCAATCACATTGTTGGCGGCCCGAACTCCAAAACCCCAAACCTAAACCCTAAACCCTAAATCCTAAACCCTAAACCCCTCCCAAACCCCAAGCTAACCTTAAATCACAAACGGCGCTGAACCTGCCTTGGGGGGTGTGGTTGCTTTTTTGTCCAGGGCTATATAGAACAGAAAGACACGAACACAATGACCATAAACCCCAAACACCACGCTGTCTATAAACCCTTGACCAGGGAAAACTTAAAGCCTCCAAAACATATGCTGCCAATGTAATTTTCGAGTACCCGCCTGTCCGCGTACCTGAGTTGAGGGCAGGCACCCCAGCGACCCTAAACTTGTAATCCCAAGGATTGTACAAAACCCTGAAGCTTAAACTCCTACAGACCCTAAAGCCCGAAGACCTTAGGGGTATAGACTCGACCCTGAGCCCCAAACACTAACCCTCCGTTGTGGAACCCTGGGGTTACTAATGGGTTAGGTATCTTACTTATAAAGGGTGAGTCTGGGGTTTATAAACCCTAAACCCTAAAGCCTGGGATTAATTATTTACGGGGAGATTATGCATTACCTACCCCCAAGACCCTAAACGCGAAGCCTCGGGTCGACCAATTCCAGCCACTCCTCCATCAGAGGACTTTTTGGGTGTAGGGTTTAGGGTTCAGGGTGTAGGGTTTAGGGTTTGGGGTGTAGGGTTTAGGGTTTAGGGTTTAGGGTGTAGGGTTTAGGGTTTTAGGGTTCACGATTAGCTAGAGCCGGAAGCTAGCAAGGCGGTTTACATCACCATATGTGTTTGGCATCACCCCACCCTCCCAGAATCCCTTTTCATTTAATGCTTTCACCGCTTTTCTTCCTTCGCTCTCATGTCCCCTAAGTCCCGTATCTATAATTACTTCAAAAATTCA